>JABUQX010099308.1:0-16775 GCA_015478945.1 Trachelipus rathkii
ATTGTTTTGAAAACCAAAGCTATAGCTTCTGACAGTTCCTCAGAATCAACAAGAAACATTTTTATTCGATACGATTATGTAAGTATTTGATATAATGCAGCCTAAACGTTTTTATTGCATTCACTTCCATACTAAGGTATTTATAATGGAATAGATATGCTTAGCTTATTTGTGAGTGTTTACATATATGTATACGTATATTACTGCTATAGTAATAACTATATAGTACTAATAGTTATATATAATATATTATAGGAGAGTATATGTATACTAAATAATATAATGTAGTAATAGTATATATATAGATAGTATTGAAGGTATGATGTATTATTAGTAGTATATCATATAGTTACCCTATGAGCGATGCAGTATATATGTAGGATAGAAGAAGGGAGTAACGGTTAAAAGGAGGGTATAGCTAAGTCACGTACTGAGTGAGCTCGTCGATGTATATATATGTGGCGCTTCTATATAAAGTAATATTGTAGGGATGTTTGGCAACTTTTTGGAATACTATAGCTTTATCAGTGTATATACAGTATGAGTCTATGGCTAGCGTATAGCTTATAGTATAGCGTTATTATGGCTATAGCTAATATTATAGTTATATATATCATCGATATTAGTCGGGTTAGGAATATATCCAGGAATATGTAACTTAGTATGATATCAATATATATTAGACTAGTTAATATATATATGGCTGATAAAGCTAGTACTATTTATCAGTAGATATATGGCGATAGTGTATCAGCTACTATATACTATATATGATGATAGAGGATAAATTATATGCCTATGTAGTAAAGAATAGTGAGGATGACTTTGAAACTCGATTTGTAGAAAATAGTATATATGAATAAATACGTATTACTAGCGTAAGTAGTAGTATAGTTATAGTAGTTATTTAAGTTTACAGTATGGCTATAGAGCAACGTATAATTAGGTATAGTACTAGTTGAGTAGCGTAATATATGGAGATGTAGTATAATGGCGGTGCTAAAGAGTACTAAGCTAATATAAGGGTGCTATGGATAGTATATAGTATATATATACTTATATATATACTAGTTAGAGACCTATATAATGTATATATAGTATATATAGTATATAGTTTATAATATATATATAGTAGTATTGATATCGAGGGATAATAATAATAATATAGTACTATTATAATATATATACAGTATAATATACTATATTATATACTGATATAATTATGACTATAGGCCCCTCGAAGGCGTATACCCTCTCCTATGATAATTAATGATGGTTAGTGATGTATAGTATAGTTATTATATACTAGGTAGTACAGTGATGTAGGGTAGGTACGTAATCATATCTATATATATATCTATCATGAGTAAGGTATTTATACTATATAATACCTCTAGTATAACTGATTATAATATTTGAGCTACCTGTGAGTAAGCTGATATATATTATGTACATATATATGGTATATATAAGTAAATCTCTCTATATAGTATATTTATATATATATATATACGTATGTACTAATTACGTAGGTATATATATATATATTCTATGATATACACATTGAAATATATATATGGTTCTGCATGAGTGTATGTTATGCTACACCGTCGAGGGGTCGGTGTTAACTACACGTGGTAAATTATGGGCGTGGAGATAGGAGAAGTACAGCAGTCTAAGAGCATCATACTCTGTTACTTAACGATGAACTGTTGCGGCGGCCGCGAGCACGGTATAGGCTTGTTGAGAAAGAACTTGACTAAAAAGACGAAGAATGGGAACGTGATTTAGGTAGGGTTTTTTTGGTGATAATAAGATAACGGGTAATGAAAGAATATAACGCGAGTGCATTAGTGCATGGGTATTGGTCATCGGGTGGACCAGACGGAAGGATGGAGGTCTTAGTCTGGGGCGGCGGTTGTTAAGCAGATGTATAGCGTTGTGTATAAATCGAGCTGGTGGGCTGTCATGAGACTGTCTGCTAAAAGAAGTGGAATTGAGGCAGTTAAGAGGGTTTGGTATGCAAAGAAAGAAGACGTGAGCTTGCCATAGAAGTGCGAGGACAAAAGTTGCTGATTAGTAGGGTAGGTAGGAATGACGGATCTCGTCGAGGCGGGTATGATGTTCGGCTTTGCCCAAGGGGTTGACCCCACATTGAACGAGGAGCTAGCACAGTGGCGGGTCCCGTCGCAAGGAGGTCTCGTGAAACCTGCTTGGGTGAAGTTTTTCTAAGCTGCGAGCCAGAGCTTCTCACTTGGGGTTAGTAGTGTGATAGGTGGGAGAGGTAAAGAGATTTAGTTCTGGTTCTTGTTCGCTTAAGGTCATGTTCTGTTGCTGGCTCTATTCGAACGTATTTTTGTTTCCGAGTGTGATGGCTACGGCAGGCCGGTTCACCGATGCTGAGGAGTGACTGGCAATCTGGGAGTAGAGTGAGATGCATGATATTAGTCCAGCATATGTAGATTGAGTACTGTATAGAGATCGATAGTTAAGTGTAGTAGGCAGATTGGTATTTAGGTTAGATATACTAGTTATTAGAGTAACTATACTATTGTTAGCATAGAGTAATATACTAGCAGATATATCGTATATATTATACTAAAATCTGTGTAAACTGGTAAGTGATGTTATACGGTAGTTAGGCATCATGAGTGTATATGTGATACTGTAGTAGGTACCTATGATATTATAATTGAGGTAGTACCGATTGCGATACTGCGTCTGAGTAGAGGAGACTAGTAGTGAGTATATATACGGTAGCGTAGGGTAACTATCGTAGTAAAGCTAGTATATCTAGTCGTATAGCGTACTACGATTAAGTATACTGTATGAATTATATATATATTACCTAGATATTTGGCTGTCTATATTTGATTTTTTTTTAATAACTGTACAGAAAATATATATATACGTATGATATATATATATAATATGTAATATATAACTTTACTTATTAGTATCTGGTATAGTTGGATAATATTACTATATAGATACGTATAGTGAGTATGATATTATAGGTATATACGTCTATATAGTTAACTAGTATAGATCATAGTTATGTATTGCGGCTAAAGGTTACACTATAGAGTACGACGATAACTTGATATTACAGTAATATAGGTATTATTATCAGTATAAACTATAGTAGTAGTAGCCATCATATAGGTAGTTACTTAGTAGCTTAGTAGTAGAGTATATATATACGTATCGTTAGGGTATATAGGGATATGTAGTAGTATATTACGGGGTATAGGTATACTACTTGCATACTAGGTAAGTATAAGATTATAGTCACTATACTCAGCTTTCAATTGTAGACGGCGGGTAGGTAGCTACGGGTATAATAGTAATAATATATATAGTGAGTATATACTGTATGGGGTACGTTTTATCATAGTACGTATATATAATGCCTTAATATTGTATATAAAATGTGTATATAGTATGTTGATATAGTATAGTCGTAGTATATAAGTTATATACTATACTATATATAGTATATAGTATACGTATATATAAATATATAAAATGTATTGTGTTAGGAATAAACGTGTGAGTATTGAATTCATTTTCACTGTACCTATTTAACTGAAAATAATCAGCTAATGAGAATACATAGCCTGATAAATTGATCAATGTAGATTTTATAATTTATAAAATCCTGAAAAGGGGGGAAAATAATTGTTTCTATACTTTTTTGTCATTTTGACTCCTGCTCGAACTGCATGAGATAGCCCTGCAGGTGAAGTTTTTAACTGGCAAGAATCAATCTAAGCAAAATATGAAATAAGATGTATGCGATAGATATTTAAATGACAATTTATATTATATTCTAAAGTTTTCAGGTTTGTGTATTAATAGATAATATAATAGATAATAATGAATCAATAATAATGAAATAATAAATGAAGTAACTAATAATAATAATAATAATAATCATAATAGATTATTTTAATATAATAATATAGTAATAACAATGAAATATAGATAGATATATTAATAATAATAGATAACTAATTAATCTAGTAATGAGACACACATCCTGCCCTATTATTATTATATTATTTTATATAGTATAGCTATATTATTATATATATGATACTATACTATAATGTATATATATACTAGTATATAATATAGTATATGTATATTATTATATATATACCTATAATTATATATAGTAGCTCCGTATATATATATATAGTATACTATATTTAAATAGTATAATATACTATATGAATCTATAGTGATATTATAATTATTATATATAAGTATATAGTAGTATATATATAGTAATGATACGTATAACTTTGATAGTTATAATTCTTTACTAGCTATGATACGTATGATACTATAGTAGTTGCTAATAAATATAGTAATAACGTATCATAGTTCCTACAGGCTACTAATATATTATGTACTATAGTATATATTATTAAGTATATAGTATTATATATATAACATAGTATTATAGTATACTAGTATACTATATATATATATATAAATATAGTAGCTACACTATATATATAACTATAGTATATATATATGTACGTACTATTCATAACTAATATCTGTATGTATACTATGGGGTATATGATAAGATAATAGGGTATAATATTTATCATATAATTATATATAATATATATATATAATAGTATAGCTATATATATTGTTAGATATACTAGGTATAATAGTATAGTCACTAATGTTAATTAGTATATTAGGGGGATAATATCAGATAAGTAGGTAGTAGATATATCGACTCGAATACGCGTACTGTAGAGGGATATATATGTAGTATATATATATATGTAACGTATTATATATATGAATAGTAGTATATATTGGATGATAATATATATTATATGTAGTATCAGCTGGATTATATAAAATGGTTTTTTGGAATAATAATCTAGGCGTAAGTATATATATATCGTTACATGAAAGCGTTAGTAATATTTACAGTAGAAATAATGACAAGCAATGACATATTGAAATTATTATTCAGTGAATTATAATTTCAGTAATCCCCTGAAAAGGGGCGGAATATAAGTATTTCCTATACTTCTAAGTTGTCAATGTTGATTCATCCCAATGCATAATACCAGGCATAATTATTCTGTGCCAAGATAATAAATCTAAAAGCAAAAAGTATAAAAAAAATTACTTTTAATAATTCAATAACTTTATAAATTATATAAATTTCATTTCTTGTTAATATAATAATATAATTACGATGAATAATAATAATAATTAATAGATAATAATATAAGTAAATAATAAGTAATAATCAATAATACTGATCAATTAATATGATATAATAATATAATAATAATAATAATTAATAATTATAATGAGAATAAGATCTATCTATTATTATGTATTATTATTTGTTATTATTATTATTATTATTGATTATATTATTATTATATGTATTATTATTAATTGATATAATATATTATTATTATGTATAATTCTTATTTACTTACTTTATTATTATTATTATGTAATTATTGATTATATATTTATTGTTAGTCTGTTATTTGTTAGGTTATGTATTATGGTTGATCGTCTTTCAGATCTGTGATAGTATGGTCATAGGTGATGTTATTGCTTATGTGTCTATTAGTTATCTGTGTATTTGTCTTATTAGTTATTGTTGATTGTTATTGAATATTGTTACTTAGTTATCTATTGAAGTATATATGTATTGTATGTGATTAAATTTCAGTTATGTGAACTTGTTTATATATTTATTATTATTATCGTATTAATTATATATTAGTTATTAGTTAGTTAGTTGTTGATTATTGATTATTATTAATTAATTATGTGATTTTGATGTATTATTATTACGTATATATTATGTATGTATTTTATTGATTCTTATTGATTATTCCATTATTTGATACGGGTAGTTATGATGGTATTATCTACATTATTAGTATTCATTATCTATGTATTATGTGTGGATATATTAGTGATGTAAGTTATGTATTATCTATTCATGTATCTTATTTATTGAAGTATGCGTAGTTATTAGTTATTGATGTATGATTAATAGTGTATTATATTGAATTATTATTTTCATTTATGCTATTGATAGTTTTTTATTTATTTTGTTATTGATGTAATCGTATTATTATTTATTATTTTAGGGATTAAGTTTTAAATATACATCTCAGGGTGAAGCTATCGGAATATCATAAGTCAACTACATTTTTATAATAGTTAAAGTTATTTGTTACGATTTTTAATTTAAACGAAATGTTTTTAACGCGAGACCTGAAGGTGTAGACGAATAATTTGTATTAAGTTTGTTTGTTTTACTGCTTTATTATTATTGCATTTTACTTATTATTGATTTGGTTTATTATATATTTGATTATTCTTATTTATTTTGTATTATTTGATTATTATTAGTTCATTGGATTTAATTATTTAGTCTGATTGGTTATTATTATTAGATTGATAGTATTGTCGTTGAGATGTGAATATGTTTTCCTTCCATCCATTAATCACTGTATAGTTTGTGTAGTCGTAACGGTCTGTAGGTCTACCGGTGTTGGATGTGGAGTGTAATGCGGTTTATGTACGTCGAAATATTATCAAATTGTTATTCCCAGTATTATGTTCAAGTGATTAAAATATTATGGTATTCATTCATTTATCGATCTATATTATTTGTTAGTATTATAATTCATTATTAAGTTGGTTGATTATCTATTACTTATTAATTATTAATTGATGTCATTCATTATTTAGTCTATTTTAGTGAGATAGGATATCTGTATTATTTAGTCTTTTATTTTATGGTATATATATAGACAAACTTGATTATGTATTATTATTATACTTCATATTAGATGAGTTCAGGTTGTTGCTGTGGTGTGTGTGATATTTGAGAGGGTCTTGTGTGCTAGTTCTGTCTGCTTTGCGTCCGGGTTGACCGTTGTTCGGTTGTTTGTTTATTTATTAATGCATGTATTCATTAATTCCGTGATCATTTAATCATGAGATCATTATCCATTATCATCTATCATTCATAATCATGTTATCCATATATGATTAATGCATTACATTAATTATTATGTATCTCAGTTGTATTATTACTTACTACGAATTGATTTATTGATTATCCTATTAGTTATTATTATTATTATTAATTAGTTGATGTATTATTTGTTATTAGTAGTTAGATTCAGTGAATTATTACATTCAGTTCATTCGATTATCTATAATCAATTGATGTATGAAGAATATAATTGATAGATTATATGTGGTATTCAAGTTTAAAGTATTTAGGTGATTTCATGTAATGTGGCATTAGTTATTCTATTTGGATGGTTATATTAACTTATATGAATCTTGATCGGATATCCGATTGTAATTATCGTTGCATTTGATTAGTGTGCTGATCTATCATAATATTGAATAGAGTATTATTAGTGTGATGAGTTGAATGTATGGCCGATAAGGGATGCATACAGAGTCTGTTGATAGCAGAATGAGGCATTGTAAGTAGATTGAATGTTGAGAAAGTGAAGGTCTCAGATTCGTGGTTTTTTTTTTTTTTGTTAATCTGACTTACGCGATGGGTAGATCGTGTAGCCGCGTATCAGTGATGATGTGCTGCGATGCTTTATCGCAGTGGGGAGTATGCAGATGTAACAGTACTGTTAGTTGATTATCACATTGAGAGAGTATTTACACATCGTGTATCTGATTATTCCATGTAGTTATTATTATTCATTACATTATATGTTATTATTAATTATTAAATTATTTATTCAGTGATTATATATATATATATATATATATTATTTGTTTATGTTACTGGTAAAGAGGACATATCCTACCATATTAAAGGACATCAAATGGGCTTCCAGTTTGCATTGCAAGCCACCGTATTACACTGATAAGAATTTTCTTTCTTTGGGAGACCCTCTTCGAATTAGGCCTCAAGTGAGTGATTGACCTATAAAAGGGATTCATGCATTTGGCATTAAAGTAATCATTACCTAAAAGAATCGCAATAAGAGGGATTAACTCCTTGCGAACTCCTGTAATCTGAAAATAAAAAAAAAATGAAGAATTTAACTGGGTGATAAACAACCAAAAAAAAAATGAGGAAAAAAATTTATATTAAAATAAATAAATGCAAATCAACTTACACTACAAAATTTCGCAACATCAAATCGGTAGCATGGTATAAATTTACTTATATTTCCTCCTTTACTCTGCTCTTTCTGAATGTGCTTCATGTTCACAGAGTGAAGAAGAATAAATGGAACATCAAAAATATAAAAATCTGAATCATTGCTCAATACATAAGCATCTAATTTTTTCGCAATTACTGCAATTTCATCATCTGCCTCAAAGTCAGACTGCAGGACTCTCACTCCCAATTTGTGGATGGTACATACAAAAACAGATCTTGCCAAAATAGGAAATACCTTCATTGAACTCTGATTGTCAGGGTTAATTCTCTTACAAGTATCCATCTGGTCTGTCATACGAGAAAAAACAGTTTTAAATTTATTCCTCAACATTGGGTAGCCACCATCCAAGACAACGGTAGAATCCACATTACACTCTGATAATCTAAAAATAAGAAAGAAAACCTCGAGATTCAAACATATTACAAACGTAACCACAATAATTTAACATAGTTAAAACCAGGGTTGCGGAATCACCTGAAAGATAATCCGCCCTGTTCGCGATTCAGACTGTTTTTATATCATGTGATCAGTTCTAGTACCAATTCAATATGTTTGATGCGATTCGCTCCAAGAAATTTATATTTGGTAACGACTTTTGATTCAATCTCTGATATTGCCTTACTTACTAATATTTCGATGGCATTACAGTTACTATTTAAGTAAAATCAATAAATTATTATTAAAGTAATTAGTTAGTTTATTGAGTGTTGTAGGGAAGGTATATGCTGGTATTTTGGTCGAAAGAGTGCGTCGAGTGACTGAAGGACTGATTGGTGAAGAACAAGGTGCGTTTAGGAGTGGTAGAGGATGTGTGGATGCAAATCTTTTACATTGAAACAAATGATTGAGAAAATTGAGGGGAAGAGAATAAATTGTATTAGGTTTTAAGATTTGAACAGGCGTATGATAGGGTTTAATAGGGAAGCTCTATGGCAGGTGTTAGTGATTATATGGTGTTGTGGTAGGCTTCTGGATGGAATCAAAAGTATGTATGACGATAGTGAGGCGTGTGTAAGATAAATGGGTGTCAATGGTGATTTGGTTTAGGATTAATAGCGGAGTGAGACGGGTTGTGTTTGTCTCCTTGGTTATTCAATTATGTATATAGATGGGGTTATGAAGAATCGACGGTGGGGAATGGCAGGGAATGGTGTTAGATGATGGAGAATGGAGATGAGTGGAGGATGCCTTACCTATATGCGGATTTGATTTGGTTCTGTGTGGCGAATCTGAAAAGATTTTGAGAGGAATAAGTTGAAGATAGAGATTGTAGATTATAAAGGAGGGGCTGAAGTAACGTGGATAAGATAAGGTTATGGTGTGAGTGAGGACAGTCCCTCAGTGTGAGCTATGTTAGATGGTGAGCAGGCAAGGAACAAGTGTCCTGGAAGTTAATATTGGGTATGATTTGATGAGAAGGGACGGATGATGCAGAGTGGTGTAGGAGTTGTGAATGGCAGGAAGGTGGTGGTGCAAATTAAATCGTTGGTGATGTAAAGGGACTAAGTCTTGAGTGTGAAGGTTTTTACATGAGGTATGTTGTTACCATGTGTTATTGTATAGTAGTGAGACTATGGGTTGGAATAAGAAGTAATGGATCTAAAGTTCAATTGTGTTTCAGATGGACAATTTAGGGTGTGGATAGGTGTGAGAAGAATTGATAAAATGAGGAAATGAACGTATTAGAGAGTTGTGTGTGGTGAAGAAAGGGGATAATGAGAGAATAAAATGAAAGCATGTTGAGATTGGTTTGGTCATGTGGATAAGGATGGATGATAGTCGTTGGTTAAGCGGATGTATTGTGGCGAGTGTGGTTGGGAACCGACCGCTGGGAGCCAAGAAAAAGTGAATTGAGATCAGTAAACGAATGTTTGAAGGAGAGAAATGCGAGTTTGGTAGAGGCGACAGAAGAAAGGTGTATAAACAGGAGTGATGGCAGGGTTTTGTGATGGGTATGGTTGGTGGCCACCTGGTCCAGGGGGTGAACCCTTTACATTGACGATTTACCATAGTGAGGGTCCATCGCGGTCCATGAAGCTCTAGGGTGGATTTTTTTGACTGCAACGAGTTTTCACTAATTATGGTACAGAGGGGGCGGTAAGGCTGGGCTTTCTTTCGACTTTTGTCATATTCTTCTACTGTTTTCTTTTCCGATGCATGATACGCACTTACTTCCAATCTTGGAAATAATCCAGCTCAGGAAGTGGGATGGTTTCGATACTGCTTTGGATCATTCATCTCCAGTTCTGGTTCTGATTCGAACTGCTTTAAATCATGCGATTTACTATAATTTAATTCCTCTTTACTTCTATAATAAAATTCATGTTTTTAAAATATTTTCAGGTCGTAAATCGGATTTTATAATTTTCAAATGCTGAAATTAGAATTTCTTCAGTCGTGTTTACGGTTGTGCAGTAATTAATAAAGCCGTATGAATCACTATTTCTGGAAATTTATTTGTGGATTCACATACGCCAAACTATGAGGAACGGTCTATCTTTTCTATATTTTTCAGTGCTGTAAAAAACTTGTTTATATTCTTTTATTTAACATATTGGTCTTTTCTGTAAGCATATGTTTTCTTGTTACCAATTTATTTCTTCTTCTTTATCTAGCATCTCTCATAATAATCAAATTCATCATCTGATGGTGACAACGTAACATGAATATAACTTTGAACTGTTTCATAAAATTATCTGCATCGCCTTTTCCCCTTTAATACTTACAATACTTTTTTTAATCTTCCACAAAACTATAACATCTTCTTTGAAAACTCACAAATATCTTCCTCTGTTCTTAATTTTTTTGGTATTTCCTTTTCTCGTAACCTTTCTTCGAAGGATCACATTAATGAAACGTGGAGCTTTTAAAAATTCTTCTCAAACTAAGAAACAGAGATATGATGACAGTTATTTGAATTCACAAGCAATGGAAATTAGAATTATCATAAAGTGCAAGGCTTACTACTCATGAACATTTTAATAAGCAGTTCTTTTGCACCAGCTAAATTACTTCGTCAATTTGAGCAAAACCATTCGGAATACAAAGATAGAGACATTGCCTACTTTAAATGAAAACTTGAGGAACATGCATGACAAGGCTAGACAAAAAAAAAGAGTACTATTGAAAACTAAAACGCCACAATTGGGGTTGCATTGACCGAAAATGGGATATTAAAATCAGCTCTCAAAGGAATTAATTATTATACCTCTATTTTCTTGCTTTTTTGGTCCTTCGGATTTCATTAGAGAGCCAATCAATGCACAATGTTCTTTAAATTAATTTTTTCTTGGGTTTTCAACACAAGTAATGAATGAGAGTCCAACATACACAAGCAAAAAAAAAAAAAAAAAAGACTGCTATCCGTTAAATGTTTAAAGCACTATTAGCAACATTGTTGAATATTTCTCCTAGAATAAAATCAAAGCCACTACTTCCATGTTTAACATCATTTTAAACCACTGAATCTGGTTTTCTGAAATCAAATTAAATTCATGTCGAGAATGTGTAGACTGTTATTTACATAAATATAAGTTTCAGATCTCACTTCTTGTACTCAGAATCATAGTATTAACCTAATTATATACGTTTTAAAAATTGAGAAAAACAGAGCATTTACTATATTTCTACGTAATTAACAACATTGTACAAAGAATAAAATATCAGCAACATATCATTGTAGTTGTGAGATATCACTCATTCTTTTTTCTTAAATCCCTCTTACTTTCTAGAACATGATCGGTGTTTTCTCATATCTTAGAAATTAGAAGGAATTTGAAGTTAAATGCTCGATAAAAAAAGTATATATACTATATATATATATATATATATATATACTATATATATATATATATATATATATTATTATATATTATATATATATATTAATATATATATATCATATATTATATATACTTATATACTATATATATATATATATATATATCTATCATATATTATAATATATAAATATATATTATATAATAATATATATATATATATATATATATTTATTCATCTTTTAATTTTGGGGTGCATAAACCCACATACACATCCCAACTCATTTCATTAGCCGGTGATATAGAATCTAATCCAGATCCAAGACCATACCCCTATCCCAATGTAATTGAGAGTGTGGTAGAGGACAAACCTAAATATTATGTAACTCTTGCCAACATTGGTGTTATCTTAAAAATGCACCAAACTTCAAACCTCCAATGCTTATTCACCAACATGGTCCTGCCACACTACTTATGTGGAAACCCTAATCACCGCCCCCCATAATTCACTTAAAAGTACAATATATACATTGCTCTTATACAAGAATCCAATCTTGCACAAATTACTCACCTTTCTGCATTTCCTAACTACGCAATCCTAAGACAAAAAACAAAAATCCTCCCAAACACGACCTTATTACACTCATGCATAAAAATATTAAATTTTGAAATACCAAAAATCTCACACAACTCTTCATGGACGATGACCAAACCAACCATCCACTCCTCACCAATCAATAGAATTACAGGTAAACCAAAAAACATATAACCTGGTCAATTTTTATATCCCCCCCCATCCATATCTCAACATTGTCCACAGAACTATATCCCAGACCTATCATCCTTAACACAATAGAATAACTTGATATTAGCTGGGAATTCAGTACACAACAACACACCACACGCAAGCACGCACGCACGGCCGCACGCACGCGCGCGCGCATCGCGCAGGCACACACACACACACCACACACAACACACAAACAACACACACAACACACACCCCCAACACACCCCACACACACACACACACACACAACACACACACAAAACACACCTACCAGCACACACACACAACACACAACCACAACACACACACACCACACACACACACACAACAGGCACACACACACAACCACCACACAACAACACAACACAACACACACACACCCACCCACACACCACACACACACACCACACACCCAACACACACAACACACCACACACACAACAAACACCACACACCACACACCCCACACACCACACCACACACCAACACACACACACACACAACACACACACACACACACACACACACACACAACACACACACACACACACACACACCACAAACACACCTCCACCTACACACACACACACACACACCAACACACACACACAACACACACACACACACACAACACCACACACACACACACACACGACACACACACACACACACACACACACCACACACCCACACACACACAACACAACACACACACACACACACACACACCACAACACACACACACACACACACAAACACACACACACACACAACACACAACAACACCACACACCACACACACACACACACACACACACAACACACACACACACAACACACAACCACACACAACACACACACACCATCACACACACACACACACACACACAACACACACACCACACACACAACAACCACACACACACAACACACACACACCACACACACACCAACCAACATCACACACACAACACACACACACACAACACACACACCACACACACACACACACACCCACACCACACACACACACAACAACCACACACACACACACATCACCACATCGTCACAACCACAGCAAACACACACACACACACACACAACCACACAACACAAACACACAACACACAACAACACACAACCACCACACACAACACACCACCCACACACACACACACAAAAACACACACCCCAGCACACACACACACACCACACACACACACACCACACACACCACACACACCACCACAAACACACACACAACACACACACACACACCATCACAAAACACACCACACCACACAACACACAACCACACCACACAACCACACACACCACACCACAAACACAACACACCACACCACACACAACAACAAACCATACCACACAGAACACACTCACACACACAAACAACACAACCACACAAACACACAACAAACACCACACACCCACACACACACACAAACCACCACACCACACACACACCACACCACACAAACAACACCAACACACACACACAAACCCACCTACACACACAACCACAAACAACACACACAGCACACACACAACACACCCACACACACACAAAAGAACACAAACACACAAACACCAACACACAAACAAACACACAAACACAAAACAACAACACACCACCCAACACATACCACAAACCCACACACACAACACACAAACAACACAAACACACACACACACACACAAACAACACACACACAAACACAACACACACACAGAACACACAAACACACAACACAACACACACACAAACACACACACAACAAAAAACAAACACACACACAAAACACACCCCCACACAGCACCACACCACACCACACACACACAACACACACAAACACAAACACACACCCACACAGACACACAAACACACACACAAACCACACAGAAACCACACAAACACACACCACACACACACCACACAAACAAACACAAAAACACACACACACTCCACAAACCACCACAACAAACACACACACACATCAACACACACACAAAACACACACAAACCACACAACACACAACACACAACACACAACACAACACACAAACACAAACACAACCACACACACACACCCACACACACACAAACCACAACAACAAACAACAATACCACACACACACACACACCATGAGGTAACTTACTTATAAACAATTTACACTCATCACATACTAAACAGAAACGAACCACATGAATATCTCTAACATAACAGACTCACTTCCTGATATTACTTTTTGTTTCCCTAACATTCAATGTTACACAACAATGCAACTTTATCTGCTCTCGTCCTCAGATCACATCCAATACAAACGCAATTCAACATAAACACCCTACAAGAAATCAAATTGGCAAGATTACATTGACAAATTGGCAAGCTTACATTGACAACAAAGAAATGGATTTAGAATCCTCCAAATAGCTGACTTATCACTCAACAAAACAATATAACTTTAAATAAAATAATCTTAAAAGCACGCCAAAAAAAAATCTCCCCCATGGTTACCGACAATTACTGAAATTCTCACCTAAAAATGGATACCTAATTACAAAGAAATCCCTAAGACAGCAAAATTGACCAACCAAATCAGACTCAATAATAGAATAAAACCTTAATTGGCTCAAATCGAAAAAAAAAAAAAAAAAAAATTGGGGGGGGGCATTCCGAAACCAATATATATATATATATATATTAATATATATTATAATATATATATATATATATTAATATATTATATTTTATATATATATATAATATATATATTATATATTAATTTATATATATATTAATATAATATATATATATATAATATATATATATATATATATATATATAATATATATATATATATATATATATATATATATATATATATATATATAATATATGTTATATATAATATATATATATATATATTATATATATATATATATTAGTATTTATTAATATATTATATATATATATTATATATATATATTACCCAACAGATATAATAAGAACAAAAAAAAACATTTCGCACAATACAAAAAATCCATACTTCACACAACCTCCCCACCCCCAACCCACGAAGTTATTTGCAAGCAAAACATATAATCCCAGGCAAAAAAATTAATGCAAATAGTATTGTGTACCAATTTCAAAAATAAAATACCCACATCCCCAAAATATACAAATAATTTAAATGACTCAAAGATTAAAAACCAACCAAGAAGAACCCCTTCCTCCCCCCTACAAGTACTCAATACTACTATCAAAAACCTTAAAAAAAAACTCACAAGCAGTGGGAGCCGGACCAAATATCAATATTCATCTCATACTTCGGTAATCAACATCATTCATATAATTCCTATACTAAAGCCAGACAAGCCACCTAACAACCCTGCTTCGTATAGGCATGTCTCATTGCACTCTACAATATCCAAAATATTATTTGTACATACAAACTAAATAATGGTGTCCCCCAACGAGTCATCCTTTCTCCAATGCTCTTTATGTATGATTTATCAAATCCTACATCCCTCTCAATAAAAATTAATAGCCATGCAAACGATCTGAAAATTACTGCTCAAAGCCTTTCTATAAATGTAGCATTGTAGAGAACTGAAACACTATTTAAACCAACTAAAACAGAGGCTGACAACAAACAGAATGACTGCATTTACCCAAAAATCCTTTATCACTTTACTCATCGCAGATAGAAGAGAATCAAACTTTCACCCAATAGTACTTCTATCAGATAATAGACTCCCACTCAAACAACCAACCACCCTAGATCTGACTTTTGATACATGTATGACATTCACCCCCACATCAACAATATTACATCCAGAGCCATACACAAATTAAACAATTAAACACATTAAAAGCATTAATAGGAGCAAGGTTTGACAACATAAAAGAGACTCCTCAATAGTAATTGAATCCATCTATACATATTTTAAACTAGGATCAT
>JABUQX010099309.1:0-25997 GCA_015478945.1 Trachelipus rathkii
AGATTATGGATAGGGGTGGGAAAGCTGGGGTGGGTGGTCTTTTAAGCATATCATGAGTTCTGTTCCAGCATGTAGGAACGTCTTGAATTAATTTGTGCTGGTTTGACATTCAGCTGCATGCTGCTAAAGTTTTAAGCTTTGCAGGCGTGGCCGTGTTGGGCTCGTGAATTGGTGAATAAAGTGATATAGTGATACTATGCTTCTTGCAAGTAAGTAAAATATCTTAACATGACTTCTGAATATAGTGAAGTGTGGTGAATGCATAGTTGCGAACATGTGAATTAAAACGAATGAATTTGATAGCAAGGCCAAAATCTTCTATACCTTTGAGCTACCATGTTTTGGTCTCACTTTATCACGTAGCACTAAATGAATCTCTATTTTTTAGTAATCACTTGAGAAAAATTGTGCAAGGCATCTAATAGGAATCTGCACAATGAACAGACGATTTTCGCCATATTAGCTTACAAAATTGGCTATAGTTCTTTTATTCTTTTGGAAAATAAGTTTCTAAAATTCAATGTTTACAATTAATAAATAACATTTCGCCTTTGATGCTTGTACGCTATTTAGTTGTTTATGAAAGCTCAATATTCGTCGGCCTCGAATAGTTCGGCAAAAAAGCCGAATACCGAGCAATATTCGGCATTTTGGCCGATTAGTAGGCGAATACGAATACCTACCGAATATTCGGCACATCACTAATATATATAGATATAGTATATATATATATAGTGTATTAGTATATTATATATGGTATATATATACTATACAGTATATACATATATATATATATGTAATATTATATATTATGTATATATGATATGATATAATAGTATGTATTGATATTACTGTTATAATACCGATAGTGATGATAGTATTATTCCTATTATATTAAATATATACTATATATAGGTATATATATATATGATATACTACTTTACGGGTAGCTAGAGTGCAGCAGTGATGTTAAGAGCTAGGGTAGGTAGTCTTTGGGCGGGCCGCAATGTGCGGCGGTAGGAGGTTATACCAGTTACTTTTAGTAGTGTGTAGTTTTACGGGCAAGTGTGTGGTTTTTAGTCGGTAGGGTGGGTTCATGTTGCGGTTTGTTTTCGGCCGGCAGTAGATATGTGATGCTATATAGGTAGTGAGTTAGTAATGGGTGTAGGTATCTAGTGATTATCATGGTATTGATAGCGTAGTAAGTTATGGGTGCGGTTCTCGGGAATATAATATAGTAGGTGGGGGTATGATTGAGGTATATATTATATAATATGGTATTAGTAATGATATAGGTACTATATAGTAGTGATAGTCATATTGTAAAGTATTATTTTATATTATATTATATTATATGTATACTATATATATAATTATATATATATATATACTATCATATATTCTACTATTATTATTATGAAAACATAACCCAAGACCCCGCATGAATAGCGTACAAAGTACGTCTTTGTACCATAAAACAACATAATATATTTGAATCCTCGAACAAATATTTTAAGGTGGATAAAATCGTTATTGTTAATTATGAAATAAACATTATACTAAAAATTAATTTAATTTGTACAAGAAGTTTTTTATTCTTGCTTCTGGGCACCAAAACTTTAGCTGGAATGAAAACGAAGAGAGATATACCCGTCCTCCCAATTAATCCATCTGATGACCCCCAACCCCGCAAGATTCTTGCCTCGATGCTAAGTCGAAGACATGATTTCGTCTCGGGCCAGTGAATTTTTTTTATAAATGTTTTTTTTTTTTTTTTTTTTTTTTTTTTTAACTCTAAACGAGATACCCCGGGTTAACTCACAAAGATTGGAATATGTTCGGGGTCGGTTCTGCGCCTGAGAGGCGTACTGGTGGATTTCTGCGAGAGCGCGGGCCTGTCTGGCTCGGCGTCGAGCCCTGGGCGTCGGAGAGCGCCGATACATTCATAGGCTGATTAACAAATTAGTGTTTAGTTAGTTTCCTGTGTTAGCATAGTCGTGTGTTTTGCTTGGAGTGGATGTGTAGGTGGCAGTGCGGGTGCTGCTTGTTTTGGACACTAATCAATATAGGTATCATAGCTTAGTTATATAGTAGTTATATAGTATATTATAGGATCTATTTATAGTACTATTATATGTGATTTATATATAGAAGTATATATATATAGTTATATCTATGAATATTGTAATATTGTATATATATATATTTATAGTAGGATTTACTTATTGATAGTGATAGCATATGCTGAAAGTAATAGTATGTGATATATATATATCAGTTTATCAGTATGGTATTATATTATAGTATGGTGAGTATGTAGTATATATAATATAGTATATCATAGTATATAGTATATTATATAATATATATACTATATATCTATATAGAAGTGAAGCCGCTCTGATCTTCGCCACTATCGCCCTATGTTAGTGGCTTTTACTTGTATTCTGATCTAAGATCGTTTGAAAACTCTCCTCAACTCTTCATTTCTTTTACAGGCATCTATCCTTCTGCACTCACTTGTTTCCCGAGTCGTCAGTAGCGGGCTTTCGGCCGCTTCGAGGTCTACTGGCGATATAGCGGTTCCTGATTCTTGGCCGGATGTTATGGTTTTGCGCGGCCCGTTTGTAGGAACTAGGGGGACTTGGTCGTGGTTGGGCGCGTTTGACAGTATCCAAAGCATTTGACCGGGTATGGGGCGCGTCACTGGCTCACTCCAAGCTCCCTTTCTTTGGTTTTCCTCCTTCTCTTTGCTTCTTATGTCTGTTTCTTTCAAATCGCATCAATATGTCGGCTGTTGTTTGATGGGCGACTTCTCTTCTTTTCTGTCAATAGTGTGTTTCTCAGGGTTCTCTCTTATCTCCTACTTTATTTCTACTTTTCATTAATGATGTTGTCAAAGTGCACACTTATCTCTATTCACTCTTATGGCGATGACTCCACCCTTCATTCTTAAAACACACAACAATTCTGTCTCCTTCTTTTACTTCTAGAATTGCCTCTCGTCTTAATCCTTTCCGATTCTATTCTGCGCTGATCCTGGAATAGAAGTTTCCGGGTGGGTCGTCCGAACTTGTTGAGAATTCAATTCTTAAAAACGCAACTTTACGAAGTCTCGCCTCTTCTAAGAACCTTCCGCAACTTTCCTATCTTTTCGACGGTTTCTCGTCACTTCCTGTGCAATATAAACATCCTTGGCCTTACATAAACAAAAAATTCTTGAAACTCACCACTTCATCAAAACGGTTGCTAAGGCGGCCTGACAGAAACTGGAGTTCTGTTTAGACTCGCGGATTTTTCCGTCTTCTCAGTTACGCCAGCTATACAAGGGCCTCGACCGCCCTTTTATGATGGAGTACTGCTCTCATATCCTGGGGGGGCTCTGGTTTTCAACCCGCTTTGGCAGGGTCCGCAGTCAATATGGGCAATAAAGGCCTTATAAACTGTTCTGTACTTTCAGTTCACTTGACCCTGGCTACCTTGCGCGCGAGTGTTTGTGCTTTAGTGCGTCTTTTCTGCTATGTACCTGGTGTCAGCGGCAGGTAGCTCGAGGGAGCTTTTCACTCGCGTACCTCCACCTTTGCGTCGCCCTCGTAGAATTAGGGGTGCTGTATCTGCACATGAGTTTGTGTTGATGTATCTAACTCCGCAGGCTAGTTCGGGCTGCGGTGCTTCCTTTTCCTGTCAACCTCTGTTCTGTGAAATCCCTCTTGCATCTTCCGTTGTGTTTCCTACTGAATTTAATGTCTCCGCCACTTCAAAGCCTGCGTCTGTGCTCATCTGCGTAAGTTTGCTTTAGTTGGTTTGATCTCTCTGAGGGTGACAAGCACCGGTCTCTCTCTGGAATATTGCTCTGCCCGTGAGTGGTGTCGACAGCTGTAAAAAAAAAAAAATATATATATACTATATACATTATATTTTTATATATCTATATATATATATAATATCTAATTATATATATATATTATGATGATATATATAGTATATATAATATATATAGTATATATATATAGTATATATTATATATATATATATATCTATATATAAACTAGTATATATATGTGTGTGTGTGTGATGGGACGATGATGAAATTTTTGGCGATGACGATGACGATTATAGTAAATTTTGACGATGAGATGATTAATTGAAAAAGTATATTTTAAAATTTCTCTCCTCAGCTCTCTCTCTCTCCTCTCTCTCTCTCTCTTCTTCTCTTCTCTCGTCTCTCTCTCTCTCTCTCGTCTCTCGTCTCTCTCTTCTCTCTCTCCTCTCTCTTACTCTCTCTCATCTCTCTCTCTCTCTCAGTAATATATATATATATATATTATATATATATATAATACTATATATGTATATATAATTGTTATATATATACATATATATATATATTTATGTTATAAATTATATTATATAATATTATATAGTATAAATATATATAATAATTATATATACGGTATTTATATATATATATTGTATACTATATACAAGGCTGTAGACAGGGAAGGTCAGGGGGTTCCAACCCCCGAATCTTTAAGAGATCCAAAATTTTTGGCTGCCTTAAGGCCTCTTAATAATAATAAGTATAATAATAATAATAATAATAATAATATAATAACAGTATTAATAAATAATATTGATGGATAATAATAATAATATAATAATAATAGTCAATCAAAAAATCGATAATTTTAAATTGAACAATATGCATTCTTAATTTTTAACATGTAATAGTACAAATTTAATACAGTACAATTTTCTGAAAGGGGGCTAGCTAATTTGCAACCAATGTAAGTGTCCTTTGAGACGCCAAATAATACCAGAGGATGAATTTGACAGGAATTGGGTTATAGAGAATTGAGCTTAGTGTAGTCCCAATAAAACCAATTTTGATACAATTAGAAAACATAATGAATAATTTAATATTTTAATAAGATATGAATGGGGACATAGATTAATGATTAAAATAGATAATTACAATCATAAGAGAATTAATAATAATAATAATAATAATAATAATAATAATAATAATAATAATAATAATAATAATAATAATAATAATAATAATAATAATATATAATAATAATAATAAGTAAGAAGAAGAAGAAAGAAGAAGGAAGAAGAAGAAGAAGAATAAGGAAGAGAAAGAAAGAAGGCGAACGGAGAAGATAAGGAGAAGATGAAGAATGAAGAAGTAATAAGAATTAAGCAGGTTGTAGATGAAGAACGCCTCGTGGCGTAGGAGGTTGACGTCGCCGACTCTCATGTAAGAAGACGCTGGTTCAATCCTCCGCGTAGAAGTTGGAGTTTTATCTTTCTGGGGGCAAGAATTAAAACTTTACTGCGAACACGTTGGTGGAGCTAGTTTGGGATAGCCGGCAAAGTTCGATTTTCTGTAGTGTCCCCCCGTGTTACCCTCTGAAAAGGGAAAAAGCACGTTAAAATTAAGTTTTTTATAATAATACCTAATAATAATAATAATAATAATAATAATAATAATAATAAATAATAATAATAATAATATGTAATAATGAATAATAAATATAATATAAATAATGATAATAATGAATAATAATAATGATAATAATAATATAATAATAAAAAGTATTTATCAATTGAAAAGTGAATATTTGTTTATATGAGAAAAATGAGGAGACATGTTTGTGTTCAGTAACGATTTCTTAGGTCAAGTGGCTGTTCCTCATAATGTATGTATAAAATATTTAGACTTAAATGTAAGATTTCAAGGTTTGCAGATGATAACACAATTGGCTACTGCAGTAAGGATAATGATGGACTGTATAATAGATTTAAAAGATACGGAGGGACTGATAAAACTTTCGATGGAATGAGCAGGTTCATTCCTTCTTCAACTAAATCTTTCTCTCCTCATAATCCATGGTTCAATCGTGCTTGTTCTCTGGCCTTTCATTCTCGCTAATTTTCATTCGCTAGAGTGCCGGCGCTTAGAAATCGAGTGCAGGGGATACTCTTCGACGAGTCGAAAGGCGGGGCTTCATCAATACGATAAGTGCGCTAACCACCCTGATTTTTCGGCTACTGATCGAATCTTTTCTGGCGTGCGCTCGAGCAGGGGCTGCAAAATACATCTCTAGCAATCTTCTGTAAATTGTCTTTCTCCTCTTATCGATCTGGATGATTCTATTGCTAATGTCTCCAAATGAAAAAGGCCAATCATCTTGTGGCCTGTCTATTTTTCCTCTAACTTAACCCTGGAGATTTCTGGCATTCCTGCTTCCTACTGCCTTCTCCTCTGCAGGTGTCCTGATGTCTTTGCGCTGTGGATTACATTTGAATCGGTGGCAGTTGTATTGGGGCTCTGCTGAAAGTCTATGAAACGTATACCGCTAAGTGGGTAACGGCGGGCGGTGTGGGGGTGTCGCTGTCGTCCGTTTGTTGGCTTATGTTCATGTCGGATGGCATGCCGGGCCCCCGAGTTTTGGAGGATAGTATGGCTTCCGTGCTATCGTGCGCGAACGTCTCGTTCAACTATACTCTCTATGTCTCAATACTAGTCACTTTTCCTCCTTCCGAGATTTAGTGGAAGCTCCGCGATCAATGTCGTCAAGTTCTATGGATTACCCGGAAAAGAAGCCGCTCTGGGTAGTTAGGAACGCATATTGGACTAAAATTTTTTGGGCGCGCTTTATTTACCGTCATTTGCGCACTGACGTCCTTGGGCCTGCCCGACGTATGCTCTCTGCTCGTTTTTTACGACCAGCATAGAGTCTTTGAACCGGATCCGGGTTAGAGACTTGACGAACCTGACTGTGTTTTGGGCAAAATTTTTACCTGCCCTTGACCTTAATTTTTGTGGGCCTTGACCGTCTTTTGATGCGCCCCTTTCGAAGAGAGGGGGGCCTCAGCTATCAGAGTGGAGGCGAAGCTTCGTCGTACACAGGATTGGCGCGCGCCCTATTTTTGACCCCTACTGTTGGTCTTCATCCTTGGGTCAAATTTTGGCCCAGGTGCACGCTAATTTTTGACCTTGTAATTGTTGTTTGGCCAACTCCTTTAGGGCTTACCCTTTTTGATGTCTTTTACCGTCTTTTTTGTCCGTATGTCCTCTTTGTTCAGACAACCATGGTAATTGTTGTAGCCCTACGGTAAGTTTTTTTACCTTCCTTTTGAGGGACTTTAGCCCTTTTTGATGGTTCTTAACCCTTGTTTTGACCATATAAATTTCGGCCTTGATAAGCGTATTTCAAGGCTGAAATTGACCATTCCTTAATGGTTGGTGATGGATTAGTTAGGGATTATCCGTCGCACCTCAATAGACCAGGTGTACCGTACGCGCTAGCCAGTTGCGCTGTTGGTAGGTATCTGTGCTAACATGAGGTGCATGTAGGTTATCAGACCTGTTTTGGTCTGGCCTACACGTTATTTCCTGCTGCGATCGACTATCCAGCAGGGTACAATCATTATTGAGTCACAGCATCAGCACTTGGGTCATAACTGTCGGTGTGAAGACAACCACAGTGTGACCTAACCTTACACTTATTACAGCACATTCCCTATGACACTTATGATCACACATTCACTATGACACTTAACCTGACCCACCCATAGATACTTGCACTTACATTTCCACTTATACAACACGTACCCGTTTGGGTCCTAAATTTAGGATGATCCTTTTTGTATCCCGGGGCGATTTAGGCTAATTCAGGTCAAAATATATTTCAAAACTGACCTTTTTCCTTAATAGGTGGTGCAATAACTACGTTAGCCTAAATTTAGGTATAAATTTAGGCACAATTAAACTGTTTTTTGTAACTCAGGCTCGAAATTTAAGCATTATATTTCATGGCATCTCTTGTACATTTAATAACCACTCTTATAGAACAAGGAATCAATGAAGGATAAAAGGAAACTTACCATCCATAATAAGAGTATTAAAAGAGCAAGAACAAGAAGTCCCAATAATGTACTTCCTAGCCAAATTAGCCAAGGCAAAGAAGATGTCGGCGCTTCTGGACGAGTTTTAATAGCTGATACAACATTTTCACTCCATGTTCTATCATCTTCATCAGTTGTCTTCCAATTTGCAGTGGAATGTACAACCAAACGTGATGAGATTTTGAGGTCAGAAATTCCAAGCTAATTAAAAACGAAAAAAATGTATAAGTTTCATTTAAAAAGAACTACAATCAGTGCATAATATTTTTTTGATTTTATCCTATACAGGTTTTGGAATAACGAAGGGCAGTGCCCCGGGTCCTCTGGTCATTTAACTCTTTTTGTCCAATTTGGTACAATAACATTCAAAAACATAGAGGGGGGGGGAGCCCTTTCATAACCATTGATCCCGTAGTCAAATGAACTATAGAAAGTTTCAAATTAAATCTTTACAATTTTTTTGCATTTAATTCATTCTTAAATAAAAAATAATGGCTTCTATGAAATTTGTAAATTATAATGTTAATCCTAATTTAATAATTTTGCAATTACTCGCAGCAATTTAAATTTCAATAAGAGAAAGTAATAAACCATTATATATCAAAATCCTATTGCTATCTACAGGCATCATGTTAACATTTTAAAATACCTTTTCTATCGTATTAACCCATAGCCTGGATCGAACTCCTACAATAAAATTATCCTCTGCTTTCAATAATGGAGTAAAGCATTTCATCACCGTACAATTGGTCGATCCACAAGAAAGAAGTTGTTGAAATTTATCGTTTTTAACCTCTGGCTTTGAATCTTGATTATCTAAAAGAATTTCGAATTTATTTTCTTCTTCTGATAAACGGCGTTTTGGTCGAGATTTCCATTTTTTAGATTTGAGGATGTTAACATTGGCCAAAGGTTCCTGTGAAGTACTGTCAATCTGGTGGACAAAGATAACTATTGAAATATTTTAACCATAGACTGTAATTGCAGTAAGTTATTTTGCTACTTGTTATAAAGAATTATAAACCAAGAAAACAAAAGTAAACGATATTATTAAAATAATATATTTTCACATGATATAAACAAAATTTAGTACTGTCCTAGAAGTAAAAATAAAAATTTAAGCACAGTAAATTTATAATAGAATTTCTTTTTCAAATTTTTTCCTATAATGAGTAGAAGTTTTCTTTTAATCATTAACGTATAAACTGAGCAACACTTGCAACTTACTTTTAAATCTAAATAATTAACATCAGAAACTGGTTCACATCGTATAGAGTTTAGTGACACTATTGGAGTTTCAGTCAGGTACAATAATGGATCGCCACCTAAAGTTCTCGTTGGCCACAAAAGATACAACCGAACATTTGGCAAGTCGGAAGGCCCCCTATTTACAATATCATAAATATGAGTTACCTCTGGTCCTGCTTCTTTTTCATGCCTTATTGGATTATTTGATCCCAATAAACCTTTGCCGAAGGAAGAAGCATTGTAATTGAAATCTGTGTCTGGCCATGATATACTGAAACGATAATGCTTTAATGAAAAATGTCTTGCCTAAAACTAACTAAATGAATATAAAACACAGATTATAAAATAATCAAAAGAAATGCTTTGTTTTCATGAGCAATATAGATAATCATATTGTAAAATTAGCAATTGTAAAAAGGCTCACGTCTAAGAAAATAATGGTCAGTAACATAACAGTGAAACCTTAATATAGAGGTAGTAATTTTTTTAACCTTATGAAAATGATGTTAGGTAACTAACTACTAAAGATTATTCTATGTCCCAGTGAACATTCTTTAAGAGAGTATTTGCATATGCTATAAACGATAAAGGTGTACATTTTTATTGTTTCATACTTATATAACTTATTAATACGATATTTTCACGCCTTTTTTGAATACATTAACTACTTCTCACGAGACATATATCTTCTCATCCAAATCTGAGGTCCTCTATTTAGGGGATTTCAATGTACACAACACTGAATGGTTGGGGTCCTCTCATACTGATTTAGGCGGGGAGGAGGCCGAATCATTTAGCATTCTCAACGATCTGGAGCAACTAATTAAAGAACCCACACACATTCCGGATCGTCCCAACCAATTCTTGAACACACTTAACCTATGTTTCACCACTAGTCCTTCTCTCTAATAAATCACCAATTCGCTCCTATTGGTAAATCTGACCAACCTTATATCTCTTAATTTCAATACTTCTCTCCAACAGTCCATCTGCCCTACGCGTTTTTTCTGGCACTTTTGGGGGCCTTGCGTTGCTTCTACGCTACACTATAATTGGAATGACTGCTTTGTTCTGGTGACGCTTCAACTTCTGACGATAAGGGTGGGAGCTGTAATCGTTGAGGGATGAGCAGGTTCATTTCTTTCTTCGACTAAATTTTCTCTCCATGATCCATGGTTCGATCGTTTGTTTTCTCTGGGCATCCAGGCTAGAGACAGTCGTATCGGGGTAGAAAAATCTCTCGTTCTCCTATTACTCTAGCTAATTTTCATTCTGCTAGAAATCGTTGAAAGGATACTCTTCGGCGAGCAAAAAGCGGGCTTCATCAAACGAAAGTGGCGCTAACATCCTAGGTCTCTACTACTCGACAAAATCTTTCTGGCCATATGTCCAAATAATATATCTAGAAAGATTTCGTGTAATTTCTGTCTATTTATCCTCCTCTTGATTATCGCTATCTGAATGGTATCTGTTGTATATTATATCTTATACATACTAGAAAAGTAGTCACCAATCTTACCTTCGGGTCCTATCTCTATATATTTCCTGCTAATACACTATCAATACCACTATAGTGACAGATTCTTGGCACATTATTACCTCATCTACTATCCTTTCTCACCCCAGTGTGATGGCCTATAATGCTCTATGCTAGTTAGATTACATTCCGATCGGGTTGCCATTGGGCTTCCATGAATCTTATGATAAGTATAGGAATGAGCGTATGATCACGGTAATGCTATATTACCTCCCTGATAGTATTAGAGGGAGTTAGTCGCTTATTCCAGTGTCATAATAGTAATAATTACGCCTCTACGTGATCCTCTGCAGCCTTCCTATAATGCTCGTATTATCTCAACTGAGCCTGAGCTGGCGTAATTTACCTCAGTGGTTGAGTAGAGGTACAACAGCCGCATAGTCAGAATGGCAGGAGTCGGTGTCAACCTTCTCGGCCGGCAAAAAAGGGAAGCCGCATCTGATCTTCTAACGATCGGGCCTATAGGCTCTTACCTTGTTTCCTCACGTCGTGGAAGATCGACCTCTCAAAGACGCTGCGTTGCGCAGCTCATTTCTTTTGTCAACGACTCATTGCTGCTCGGAATCCGACTTCCAGAGATCTCCACCTATTCTTATTCGCGCGGATCGGAAGGCATTCAGTTTAAAATATTTCGATGATATAAGCGCAAATAGAGGCTCAGAGAGAACTAAACTGAAATATTAAAATAATAATAGTTTAACTATCATCATCTTTAAAACTATGATTCTTAGCTGAAGTTTCTCTAATTTCACTAGTCAGGTTTGTCTCTTATTCTCGTAAGGCAGAGCTGCTGGGTGCTGATAGTTAACTATTGGCGATGGGGTGAGGGCTTAGCTTTGATTAACAATTAATTACCAATAGCATTTTGTGGACGGGTATAAGTCACTATCATTCACTGCCGCTCCAAGCTACCCTTTACTTTGGTTTTCCTACTTCTCTTTGCTTTACTTATGTCTACTTTTCTATCAATGTTCTATATCAGCTGTTGTTGATGGGGCGATTTCTTCTTCTTTTTTTAAAGTCATAGTGGTGTTCCTCAGGTTCTGTCTATCTCCCTACTTATTCCACTTTTCATTATAATCTTCTCACCTTGCATCAACTAAACTCTATTATGCCACGTCTATATTGACGTATAGAAACTTTCGTAACCCTTATCAATTATCTTTTATCAACTACATTTCTAAATCATTGACTTACTATTCTTTTTGCTTCTAGATATTGCCTGCATCCGATATCTTAATTAATCTTTCCGTATTCTCTAATATTCTCTAGTATGATTACTGGATAAGATTATCCTCGGTAGCGCGGTCTGATCTGATAACTGTTAGTAATATTCTAATTCTTTAAAACTCATAACCTTCTATCACAATTCTCCCTCTCTTAAGACTCATCCACTTCTCACTTAATTTATAATTACTTACTTATTCGACGCTATTATACTTACTCCAAGTATGACTCCTAGTTGTGAATATAAACAATATCCACATTGTGCAACTTAATTTATGAATGCTATAGAATAGATTAGGAAAAAAAAGTTACAAGTTCTTTTACATATTAAGGATCTAGAACTATCGAGATTGTGGCTTTCAAAATACTTTTCGTTAGGCAGCTTTAAACATGGTAGATATATTAGATACTCAGCTCTGACGAATATTTCTCTATTTCTCGCCCAATACTTAATCAGTGTTTGATGTCTTCTCGCTATCTGTCGCCAGCGTATTACTTAAGGGTTCTAACGGCGTGCCAATAGTAGCGTATGTTAGCCTATATAACCCGAACTGCTTAGGGCTCCATGAAATATGGGGGAGCGGCTACACCTTGGATGCGTTATCTATCACTATTACGCCACAGACAGTCTATGGATGTGGTATTATGGAAGCTAACTCGTGTAGGAGATGCGCCAGGTCTAACATATAGTGCTTTTTCACTTAAAAGCACGCTTGCATGTCGTTCCAGTTTTCCATTTTCTCGAATCTTTCTTTACTTTTAATTTCTTTTTTTTGTCAGACGTATGGTGAGTGCTATTATCCCTGTGATTCTTATAAGACTAATTTGATGTTCCCAAATGTTTCCTCGCTTTATTCCATTTAATTTTTATAATTTTTTTTGTTCCATTCTCCGGATTCAGTCTGGGGTGTGTTTGTGTACTCAGCATGTCAGGTAGCTTATTTGATCATCTCGCGTTATTGGCTGTTACTTAATCCTACTATTTATCTTTTATCGTACTCGTCCTCTTTGTAATGATAACTTTAAAGTTTGCGTGTTACTGGGTGTTCCACATGCAGTTTTGGGAGATCGATTGTCTCGCTTAAACTCGCGTACCGGTCTCAGTGTTTCTCTGGGCGGAGAAAGCTTTTCGCCTTGCTATATCCTCGACGATCGAGAGAGCTGACCTGAGGGAGGCGCATCAAGCTGTGAGAATGGGCAGCCAGGCCCTGTCTGTTCTTCGTGGGAATTTCCTCTCTTCTGTGGTCTCTCTCGCTCCGAATTTAAGTCTTCCCCACTTCAACCACGCCTTGCGTCTGTGCTCATCATTCCTCTATATCTAGGTTACACTCTATAAAGTTGTTCTCCTTCGAGTTGTACTCCAACATACCAGTGGAATTACTGCATAGACGCTGCCCAGATCTTCGTTCGGAGTTATGACTGTAAGGGACTGCCTGGGCATAACGCTTGAGTGGTGTGGCAGAGACAGCATACGGGGTACAAAAGATAATAAAATATCTATAAGAAAACACTACTACGAGCATATCTGCACACTATCAAGATGAATAACTAATAAATAGTAGTAAGGAGTATTGTTTGTCTCAGTATTCTTTGAGGGTGCTGGGATCATGTGCTTACTATAACTTACATGGACATTCGCCACATTTCAGCACTTTAGATAGTTTCGAGTCCTTGCAGGAAATCATTATTCTAAAGAGAAAATCATATAAATTTGATGTGCAGGTTTAGCTTCGGCTGAATCACATGAAATATTATACTCTTATGCTCAGAGTATTAAGTTCCGCTTGAATCGGGCTTTCCATTTCGCAGCCTACTGGTGTGCATCATCGCAGGAGGCTACTGTTATTCCACATTGCGATAACGATCATTCGCGGTTCGTTTAGTCATAGTGCTCTGTGAGTAATTGTGAGAGTAGTGTGTAGATCAGATTATTTTTCATAATATGGATTATTTTTATTTTGAAAAGGACGTCCATCGATAAATCTTGCAGATTTCCTATAAACCTATCGACTTGACATTCTCTTTGCGTTGAGAGGCGCAGGACGGTTGTTCTAACACGAGTGTTACACAAATAATCTTAAGATACTGTAGGCTTATTACAGGGGGTGCAGTTATAGTTCTCCCTTCAAATAAGAGTGATATATATATACTATTATAGTTTTATTTAGCTGTAATAAGTTAAGCATAATACTAGGTGAGCTCATAATCTATCCATCTGAAAGTTTTATTTGATGTTCATTGTTCCTTTTATCAACTCAGGTTAATCTATATATTATCATAGTAGCATTAGTTATCTTCACCTAATGTACTCAAAGCGTTATAACTTTATATTAACTTCATGGGTCCATGTATGTGCTATACTAGGATATTAGTATGCGGGTGATATTCCTGGTAAGAGCAATACGTTAGTGTATTTCGATCGGATGCTCAGTGTGCTCGATTTATGTACTCATTTAATGGGACAATGTATTAATTGTATTAAATTGAATAAATCTTATTTTAACTTTATATTAATTTTATACTTATTATTTGGTGTAGGGTAATATGTAGCGGACACTAAATCTTCTCACTTGTATATTAACAGTTCCTTCACTGATGAGGTGTTTATTGAAATGACTAAACTAGGCGTTTAATCAAAGAGGAGGTAAACTTTCGGTGTTAAGCTATTTGTGGTGCTCAGAAGGATAGGTTGTGTTATCAACTCATAATCTACTCAAGACTTGCAAATAAACGAGGACAATACAATTTATCGAACGTGTTGCTTTCCGTGTGTAATCTTATTGAGCCTTTAGAAGTACGTCCTCTTTTCCTCCAGCCAGGTTAACACATCTTATATATTAGGATCCCCTAGTTTCTAACGAATGTAAGTCTATATTTCAGTAGGAGTATGGAGACAGAGTTTCTCTCTCTACCCTCGCCTATGTGAAACATGATATGAAGCTTTTTTTCAAAATTATCTTGCCTCCTGTATTTTAAGAAGTCCTCTTGTATATGTTCTCTTAACTGTAAACAAGAACTTGTATTTAGTTGAACTTCTTAATCAAACTACACGATTGTAAAGCTACTATCATACATATCCACACTTAGTTTAAATATGTTACATGAGAAATAATAAAAACTCACAACGCTTTGTATTAGGGTTGTTTACGCATAGCTCGAGTGAACTTCCAAAAGTTATAGAAAGTACAACTCCGACCACGTTTTTCTGGTTAGCATGGTCTTACACACAGTAATATTACAAAATATTCTTCTTAAACAACACAGTAGGACCTGAAACCAAGCCGTTTGAGTACATCCAGATAGACATATACTTCTTATATAAAGGTCCCGCGGGCATCAAGCCCAATTTGGAAGCCAGAATCCCCGAATAAGGCACGAATTTTTTATAAAGATGAAACCCCCTCAACATGGGCTCCAGGTGCCAAAGTCAGGATAAAACCCGCGCGATTTTATTTTCATATTAGACACTCCTAGCGGTGTTACCATTTTTACATTTTACACTAAGAATTACCTTAGAGAGGTTAGAATTATACATCACTACCACATTCAAAAACTATAATATATTTTTCACAATTTTCACCGTGTCATAGCCTTTATGTTATTTTGCTCCTTAATACTTGTACTGAGTGCACAATAAATAGATATACTTTACATTGCAATGTATATGTCAAAATAAGAGATAATGTATACGATCAAATTTTGGTGTGTGAATTCACCGTGTACGTTTAACATGAACTCTAATTTTTTCTAAAATGTACTCATAACATTCGATTGACAAGGAATCTTATATTATTCTACTACATGTCAGGCGGGTTTTTTTGAACAGTTAAAATTTTCGGGGATTGCAGACTGTTATGCGATATATGCAGTCTTAACTCGCATTTGTTCGCGAAAAAAGAAATGACGACTAGTATATGATTGTGTATGAATACTATATATTTATTTAATTGTATATCGCTCTTATTATTGGTTCACTCTATAAACAGTAATAATTAGAATGTCGTTTCATTCTGAAAATAAACGAGATAAATCAATATTAATTATTCTCTCGTCAAGAGACAAACTGAAATAACTTGCTCAGCTACATTAATTTTTGTATTATAATATTTGTAAATAATAATATAATAATATTTATAATATATAATATATATATATTATATATATATATGATATATATACTATATATCTATTAATGTTATAATGATTAATATATATATATATATTATATATTAATATTAATTATATATATAATAATTGATTTATAATATATTATAAATTATATAATATATTAATATAATTATATATTAATATATATATTATATATATATATATAGATAATAATATATAAATTATATCATATAATATTATATTTAAATATATAATCTTAATTAATATATATATTATATATTATTACTATCTATAATATATATATATATATATATGTATCATAATATATATAATATATATATTAATATATATATATTTATATATACTATTATTTTAGAGCGAGGTAAGCCTTGGATATCTTTTTTATGATGTAAATACTAGCTTTATCTGTTACATTCTATATTCCATTTTATTTTACTAATAATGTACACCAATTATAACATTGTTAAAATTAGACTACATCTTTTTTTTAATGAACATAATATTTAGAAAGAAGGAAAGGAAACTTTGCTCCGTCTGGCGCTTACCGAACGACCGAGATGAGGCACGCCTCTTTGTCCATGGGCTCCAAGGTAGACTAGATACGATTCTACAGGACAACAATTTCAACTTGGAGATGAGGATAAATGTTCCAGTCTTCAAAATAATGAATTCTTATTGTGAAAGAGGTCTCGCCGTGTTTGGGAGCGAAAATTTCGAGCTTTCTTTAAAAGTTTGTTTTCATTAAAATTTAACGTGTCTTTAACAATGTTTTTTTAAATTTGTGTACATTTAGTAATAAAATGAGTGACAGTAAAGCATTACACTAAAAAAGAATCCAAGGATTATTATCTAATATATTATACTATTATATATATATAATATAATATATATTATATATATATTATAGTATATATAATATATATTATATAATTATATATATATTATATATATATATATATATATATATATATATATATATATATATATATATATATATATATATATATATATATATATATATATATATATTAATTCAATTAAATAAATAATTTTGAAAAGAGATTTCGGAAAATATTTGATTTTCTTGAAGATATTTACTTTAAATAAATAAATACATTAATATTTTAACAATTATATTTATTTCCTTTTCCGAATTCGTTTGATATATCAAATTTCGAATATTTTTATGTTAAAAACTCGGAAAAATTATAATTTGGCCTCAATTTTAATTTGAAATCATAGTAAATACCAAAAAAAAATTGATTATATTTAGGTATGTTTATATATTTTGCATCAATTTATAACAAAGGAGTAATGGAATTAAAATATTTTTTTTATTTTGTTTGATTTAACCCTCTATTATTTAGTGTAAATTTACAGTTAACCCCGGTAGAAAACCCCGGTTTTTCCTGATTTTTGGCCGGGGCCGGGGTCGCTAAAAATGGCCGGGGTTGGCCGGGGCCGGGGCCCCGGTCGGTTCCTACTTGTAGCGCATAGTGATACTGGTGGGCCAGCTACCTGGGTGGTTAAATAGGAGGTTACATGACTATGCAACCCATCAAAGGAGGTACTGGGGTGAGAAGTTACACTAGCACACAACCACAGAGCTGGAGGAGGCCTTACTGGAGGAGTAGGTACAGGAGGAACACTGGAAATATGGAGTATTGGTTGGAAGGAAAGGGGAATCCTGAAGAGAGAAAAACCGTCATTAAATTTACAATAAGAGTAGAAGCAGTCACACCCCGCTGGCCTTACAGGAGTTACACAGAGTAATCTGAAAAGCAGTTGAGCTTTATAAACTCAAAGGATTTAGAAATTGAGGGTGTGCTCCCCTTAACAAAAATAATAATAAGATCATTGGCACAATTATCATTGACATGTCCATGAGGACGCTCGAACATCATGAGAAACGACTACAGGAAAGCCGAACCAATATGGCCATTATGCCAGAAGTTAAAGTAACGCTGGACTGGAAACATGCTGAGATACCGGGTAAAGGACATGACCAATAACAACTTTAGTATGGAAGAGGGCCCTCTATTGTACTTCAAGCACAAGCGTCTTTGAAAGGGAACTAACACCGCCCCCTGAAAAGCCCATCTTATAAGCCTTTAACAGAGTGCGTGCCCTCCTAAAATCAGAGAAATGATATTATTTGAGATGCCCGTGTACGAAAAATAGGTCGATCCCTCCTCTACCGAGTGGCCTAGTTTCCCATAGAAATGTGATATTATGCCTTAAGGAAGGCGCCGAGGGAATCCGCATTTTAAGCTGGAAAAGACGCCCAATTAGTATGCGTGCAAGGGGGATACCTCGAAGTGTCATCAAGGGAAGGAATGCGAGAAGGAAAGAATCCCACACGCATCCGCAAGAAATCGAACAAGTGCCCTCTATTAGTTGCTGGTCATTTAATAGTGAGTGCTCTAAAGGTTTCATAAATATTACTTGGTATCAAGCCGCTACTCTGCACGATGATATTAGGCCTCCAGTTCCCCACCCCTTTGGGTGGCAGGTTGTGTAAAACTCGCTTCAGACACCCGGCACACGCCCTCCTTTTGTACCTGAAGAGGATGGTGCTCGCTGCCATTCTCAAACTGTGATGGGCTCCTCATCAGCTCGCTCATCTGAGATGGCATTTTCTGCCATCAGGAAAACTGGAAGGCCAGGCCTGTGCCCAGCCTAACGAAATTTATATAAAGGTTAAATAAAGTAATTAAACAATAAATGAATTACCGCCCCAGACATTGGAAAATGAAAAAAAAATAATAAAAATAAATGTATGAAAGCAAGTGGGTTTAACCCCAGTTTTTACTGAAATCAATCAGGATATCACTCTACAAAAAATAATAAAAGATAGTGAAAATGGAATCGTTCGCTCTTCTAGGAAAAAAGTTACTGCCTCTCAAGGTGTTAAAACTCCATTGACTTTTCAATATTGATCGATCAGGTAGTTTCATTTCAGGCCCTAAATGGCGATGATTCTTACGTTTTTTGGGACCTTAAGTAAACCACGTAGCGAAAAATAATTTAGTATTGGAATGGTTGGTAAGTGATTTTATTTTAGGTAAACGAAAAATTAAAAATTTGATTGCAGTATATACAGAACTTATTTTTTTTTTCAGCTTACAAAATGTTATTTAAATTCAATCTTTATTATATATATATATGTATATAGTATAATACTATATATATAGTATATATTATATATATATATATTATATATATAAGTATATATATAATATAATATATATTATATATATATTATAGAATATATATATATATTGGTCATTTTTTTTAATGCCACATATGTAACTAGAGACCGCAGCTCGCTACAGTAAAACAAATTGTAATAATGGGAATCAGCAGAAACCTTTTAAGGATGTATTAACTATTTATTTAATTTTTTTATTGAGTTTTGTAGGATTATTCATTCGAAAATATTTTAAAAATTATTTCCCCCCAATTTAGGGGGCTCGGCCGACGGGGACAGAGGGGGGACAAACGTCCCCCGTCGTCCACCGGAGCGAGAGACCCCGACTCCTGCATCTTTGCGTTTACCTACTGGTATTCCCTATTGTGCGTGCTCTGTAAACTTGCGTGGAGGGGCTGCGATGGTATATCAGTATAGCTATATAATATTATATAATAATAGTATATATATATAGTATATAGAATAATGATTATATATAGATTATATATATGTATATATATATAATATATAGTAAATATATAATATATTATATAATTATATATAATAATAGGTTATATATATTAGATATGTTATAAAGAGCATCTCTAAAATAATTTATATTATGTGGAAAATAATACATTACGAACTTTTTTTTTTTAATATTCGTTGCGATGCATCGAACAACTTCTGTCAATTATAAAAACAATTGCATTTGAGACTATAGATGGAACACAGAATGGAAAATAAAGAAATCACTATCTTTTCTACAGAAATATCAATACTGATAGGATTAACTCGCTCATACGGAGCTATTGACTTAATTTTCTTATATTGTGTAATGTGTCATAAGTATTGAATAAACTTTTTTTTAAATATCGATTGCAAGCATTCGAACACATTCTGTAATGCAAAAGCCTAAAAAAATGTATTTGAGGGAGTGCACTTTTAAATGCTTTGACTGTAGAAGTTGCTAGAAATCGTAGAATACGCCTCGTGCTCTCTCTCTCTCATCTACTCTCTGTTTTTAAGCAGAGAAAGAGAGAGTAATGAAATTTCTGAGTCATCTCTCTCTCTCTCTATATACTTATATGAGTATATATATAATATATATAGTATATTAATATATATATATATAGTATATATAGTATATATAATTATATAATAGTATATATATTATACATAATATATATATATATATATATATATAATGAACAGAATTGGAGATATATATAGTAGCTTATATATTTTATAAAAATGTTATTCTCGCACAAAGAGAGAGATAAACAGCAGCTCTCCCCATGAAAAAGGCAAAAAAACTGCACTCTTAGTCAGTGTCATCTAAATACAAGTAAACAAGTAGGAGACATACACGATGTACAATACTAGGGTCAACTCTGGCTCAACATATTTCATGACTTATTTGTTCTATGATAAAGAATTCCATAGATATGCAAGGTAAGAGATAGGGCACCAAGACTAGTTCAGCAGTAGCACAGTTACAGTAGCTAGACAGACACTTGAGCGTGTAAGCTAGGTTGTTGGAGCCGCATTTCGCTGAATGTCTGAATTAACTTTATTAAAGAGCTATGAGATGGCTGTTGGTTTTTGGTTGGGAGCGAGACCACATCTCAGAAGACCTCTTTTTTATGAGAGAGAGGATATTGATCGAAATAGACAATGAGAAGTACCAAAAAATTGCACTTGAGAGAGACAGCATTAAATTGTATTTGCTATTATACTGCATTCTAATGTATAGAGTTCGTTAAAAAAAGAACTTCAGAATCATCTTTTTCCTTGACAAAATATTTCATATTTTCATCTACATCCTAGTGCTGCAGTTTAAATTGGAGGGTGCAGGCCGCGCGCTGGAGCCCCGATTATAGACGAGCCGCCACTTGGGTAACCTTTAGTTAAAAGGTATATATAAGTGTTTTTCGAAGTAAGAATTATTCTTTTTGTTTAACTAAAGGAAGTACATAGGGTAAATCCGTATAGATGCAAGAGTCCGGGGTCTCTCGCCCCGACCGGTTGACGATGAGGACTCCCCCGTCCGGCTCGAGCCCCCGTTAACAATGGGGGAAAATAAATGCTTTCTTTTTTAGTATGTATGTCTGCGATAAAAATAACAAATAGCAAAATCGAAAATAAAAAATAAAAACAATACCCCTCCTTAAAAATTTTCCGCTGATTCGAGTAGTTATATGAGTAAATATATATAAATGAATATATTATTATATATAAATGTTAATATGAAATATATAATATATATAGTATATTATATAATATATATATACTAAATCATATTATATAGTATCTAAAAATTATATATTACTATTAGGCTAGTAGAGTAGTGATGTATATATATTATTATATATAATATAGCAATTTTTAAAATGTTAAGGTGGCATATAAGTCAAATTAAAATAAAAAAAAAAGCTTAATCTAATTATGTTTCAAGGCAGACATGTAAGTTAAAACAACAAATATTCTATTTTTGGGGTAATATATTTCCAATAACTGCTCTAAACAGAGTTGTTATCAAATCCACAATAAGCATAGACTCCTCTAAACAAAATCAGGTAATGGACAAATAAAAAAATATTTGCGTCCTCTTAGCGTAAAAATAGTTTACAAACTCACAAGTTAGAATAATCCATATAGGTTCTTAATACTAGAACTGTGCGAAAACTATGAAATCTTCGTTTTATGCTGCAAGTTTACAGATTTTAGTGAATTTTCACATGCGCATAGGCAAGTTAAAGACTCATGACCGCACAGAAACATAGTGTAGAAAAGCGAAATAAGTAAAACAGAAATCTATTCCGAATGAGTAACGATCGCAAAAATTTAAGCCAATATTTGTATCAGTGTTAATAATTTTTTAAAGCTCGTGGTTTGGATAATGATATTCTAGTAATATAGTATAGTAGCGGCTATATATATATAGTATATATTATTAATATATATTTGGGCAAGATTCTTTTATTATGCAGATATGCTATACGATGTACAGCAGCTAATAAAAAGAAAGGTGATATTAATATATGATATAAATTATATTAAATATATAGTATAGTATATATATTATATTACTATATATATATATATATATAATAGGTATAATATAATATATAATAATTGGACGGGGATTGGTACCTGGGATACCAGAAAAGAGGGCTGCGAACCGATACCGATACCGCGGGATACTTTATTTTTTTAACATTGCCGAGTAATTGGAAGTTGACTGGCGGGGAGGGATACGCTCGGGATCTTGTTTTACATTAATTAATAAATACCGCACGGTATAGTAGATAAAATGTTGTGGTACTGCTTAGGTCAACTCAAGGGATTGCATTCCCTTGTACATTGTATCAACCAATGACTTTAGCATTTATTTCATTATTTGGTAGTAAGGCTCAGTATTTTTACTTAGTACTAGAAATAGTAATCTTTAAGGAATTTGTGAATGCAAATATAATATTAATTACTTTTTTATGTTTAATATTTATTGCAAAAAAAATATTTCCATTTGCAATGATCCCAGTAATGGTATTAAAGTTATCTACTATCTTTTACTATTTCTACATGATTAGGCAATAACAAGAAGATTCTTCTCTAATTAGCGTTACAAAATATAAAGATAAAATAATGAGGGTACAATCGAATCCACACACACACAAATAAAAAACACACTAGATCACCACAAACATGACATGAATATTACTAATGTCGAATCCTGCTCATACTATAAATAAATTCCATTACACTTCAAAAATCTCAATTGTGATGCAAATAAACATAGCTCACTAGTAATCTGGCAAGAAGCCTGTGTTCTTTTTTTTGGGAGGTGTTTACATTCCGACCTACACTAAACAATACGCTTGCTCGCTCGCTGATGAGGTGTATGGGGGGTGATAATATTTTTCTTGGAGCACTGAAAATAGTAAATTGGAAAGTCTAAGTTTGAAGCTCATTCAGTCAACATGAAGGATTCTCTTCTTATTAGGCAGCATCTCCATGTTTCGTTAGCCTCATCTTCCCTTTCACAGAAACTTTTTGTGGGGGGGCGCCCCGCAAACAAATTTTGAAATTATCATTTGCTCTCGACTGTCCTGCTTCATAGTTTTTTTCGGATGGGTTCCCTTGGTGTGATTCCCTTGAAGGGATGAATACAAAGTCAATGCAATTTTCGGACCATGAACTTTCAAAGTCTAAATCATATCAGACCTCTTCAGCTCATAGGTTTATTTGCTGAAAAGCCACATGCGTCTATCAGTGCTGTCTTGCAGGGTGCTAGAGCGCTTCCCACTGTCAGTCTGATTCTTTTTTTTTTTGTTCAACAACAACAAAGCTCCTCGGTTATGCTATTAAATGCATTATAGAGGTGGTTCGCCGGAGATGCCATTCTTGATGGGTTTTCACTAACTCGTACAAATTTCCGTACAATTAGATCCTTTATGTCTTAATTTTTTTACTCAGGTTTGGTCAACCTAGCGCAATTACGCGCAGGGATGACAAGACGCAGAATTTAAAGTGCAGGAGATTTAAAACTTGAGTAGGAAACACAGAAAGATGGAAGAGAAATTCACAGAACAGAGATGGCAGGAAAGAAGAAGCACCGCAGCGAACTATGTCTGGAGTTAACAAATTTTCATACAAAGCAAAACTCATGTGCGCGGAACACATGGCACCCTGTGTTCTAGCGTAGGGCGTCGAAAAAGGTGGTGGTACGCAAGTGGAGGTTCCCTCGAGCACTTGCCTGCGTTGTAGTGCCTATAGAAAAAAGATAATGCCCCAACATGGCACGTACAGAAGATGAGAAGTCAAGTGGAACCTAGAAAGTACAGGATAGTTATAAGCCTTTTGGCCTTTGACTCTACCGCTATCCAAAAGCGCGGGTGAAACCAGAAACTATCCCAGATATGAGCGCAGCTACTGCCTAAAAGAGGCGGATGAAACTTTGTATAGCTGAGTAACTGAGAGAGGACAAACACGTCTTCGCAGTCCGTAAACAGAATTCCTAGTTTCCCTTGAGGCAACCCTAGCAACCGTTGTGATGTGAGGTCCAAGACATTCTTGTGTTTATGATGTTAAGCCAGTAGGGATATTAGATTGTCAAAACAGGAGAGACGAGAGAACGTCAAGTCAAGAGATAGGAAAGTTAGGTTGTTTTGGAGAAGGAGAATTGTAGAAGTTGGGTTTTTTAAAAGAACTAAATTTCACAAGTTGAGACGACCCCTCAATGATAAATTCTATCCAGATCACGAGAATATAATCGGAAAGATAAGACGAGGCAATTCTCAGAAATAAAGAGGGAGCAGAAAGTTGAACATGAGTGAGCAAAGTGAAGGTCGAGTCATCAGCATTATGAGTGGATAGAGTTAGATGTGCAAGGTGAGAAGATTATTAATGAAAAAGCAGGAATAAAGTAGAGATAATACAGAACCCTGAGAACAGACTAAGATGAAACAGACAGAGTCGCCCCATCAAACACAGCCGATATTGAGCGATTGTAAAGAAAGCTAGACATAAGTAAGCAAAGAGAAGAAGGAACCCAAAGGAGGGAGCTTGGAGAGCAGTGAACGCCTACCGTCATACCCGTCAGGATTGCTTGTAAATGTCAAGAGCCAACCACGCACATAGTCTCACCCGTAGTTCCGCTCGAGGGCGGAAAGCCCATAAATCTGTTAAATAGGAAAGTATACTGCTAGTAGACATCGAGTGCCAAAAGCCGTACTGGCGATCGGAAAGAGATGGGATGAGATAACAGGATGGTCCTACAGAAGTAAGGGTGAGAAGGAGTTTCCAAATGATGCTAGATATTAAACGAAGTTAGAGCTTATAGGCGATAGTTAGAAGGGTCGGAGCGGCTTCCTTTTTTTTTTCGGATAGGTTGGTTATATTTCGCGCTCCGGTAACCACTGAGTGGAAAGTGCTAGTAATTGGGGGCATAGAGATCATAGTTGAAACGAGGGCGCGGTGGTCAGCATGGAAGCTACACTTCTCAAACTCCGGGGAGGAATGGCCATCGCGGTCTACCCGCCCTTTCCTAACGTTCATAGATTTGTCTCAGGAGCCCATGTACCGATCACATGTAATACGCAGGGTAAAGGCATAGGACCACATGAGAGGGAGAAGGAGAGTGAAGAGGAATGGACCAGAAGTCCAGGGATGAGTTATGAGGAAAAGTAGGAGCTGAAGAGAATAATCAACAAAACCATCAAGAGCGAATAAAAGAGGAGGAAAGGATTAATGTCACTATAAGTCTGGTAGGGAGATGTTTTTTTGGCAAGACAGCCAGAAAATTATTTGTCAGTAAGGAGAGGTGCCAAGGAGGGTCACGCACTTATCCGTTAAGATCGAACAGTCCACGTTGCTGGTCGCACCGAGGCGCCCTGCAACGATTTCTAAGCTGAATGAAAATTTAAACGAAGTGACTAGAGAAAAAGAAAAAAAAACGAGAATTTTTTCGCAGCATCTGCGATACACAACTGTGTAGCCGTGAAGGCCAGAGAACGACCACGGGATTGATTCCACTGGTTTTTGAGGAGAAAGATTAAGATTTAAGGTCCAAAGAAAGGAATGGAAATTCCCTGCTCATCTCCCAGTCAATCGATTACAGCTCCAACGTATTTGGCATGAGGGAAAGCTAAGCGTCTCCTCCGAGTCAATACATCACTCACATTATATTTAGCCGTAGAGAGCAACTGCCAATTGCCTCAATTCGGC
>JABUQX010099310.1:0-33602 GCA_015478945.1 Trachelipus rathkii
CTGAACTTTTCATGAGGATCGCGTGACTTTGCATTCCTAACCAAAACTATTCCTAACGCTGCCTATATCCAAATAAACAACTTGAATTCTGTTGGTTTATGTCTGTGTGGAATATTTAACTCAGAAAGATCAAAAGTGTTTCTGATTTGAAAAACATATTTTTTGCTTTAAGAATTTATTGGATTTCTGCAAACATAAATTCATTCATTAATTAGCATTAAGATAAATTATTGAAATGATTAATGCTAGGTTTAAATGTTAAAATATTCTTTTAACACCACTTCAAAGCTTGATGAAATAACTTTTTTATGGAGCAGCTTCAACATCTGAATTGTATTAAACACGATTTTAATCATTTTGAATAATTAATTAAAATAGTTTTCAAAATTTAATAGAAATTTCATAGAAATTTCCTACCATTTATCCATAATACATATATATATATATATATATAGATATATAATACTATATATATATATATTAGTAATATATATATATATATAGTAATATATTATAATACTATATATAGATATTATATATATATATATATAATATTAGTATATAACTTCTATTAATAGTATATATATATATATATAATAATATAATATATAGCTTGACTAGTATAAATATAATATTATGATCGCTTAGATTATAATCATAGTTATACGCTAAGAACTATATAATAGTAATCAGTATTACTCACTACCTATGCAATAGAGTACGAGCTATCTTTAAGATAGTGACTTGATAATAATGTCAAGATGTTGAAGTAAACGAATATATAATATATATATATATATTTATATATATATATTATATATATATATATATATATATATACTAGTAACATATATATATATAGTATATATGTTATTTTATACCTATATAGGTATATAGTATATATATATAATATAGTATATTATAGATATAGTATAAAATATATATATATATATAATATAGCCTATATATAATATAGCCCTATATATAGTATATTATATATACGTATATATAATAGATTATTATATTATATTATTATATGGTATAATATATATATAATATATATATAGTATATATAGGTAATTTATATAGAGTAAATTAGTATATATATTATAATACTAGTTATCGGCCACCTATAGTAAATAGCTATAAAGTATAGTATTAGTCTAGCTATGATAAGTAATATATATATAGTAGTTAGATAGCAGACATATAATAAATAAATATAATAAGTTTATAGTACTCACTATATATATATATAAGATGACTGTGTATAGTAGACAGTAAGTATACTATAGGTATATATAATTATATATCATCATATAGTAATATATATAAGTGAGTCATAGTATATATCTTAGTATTAATAGGTTAGCTAATAAGGTTATAATATGCGTATTATAGGCTATATATATATTTTATAGTTATAATATATATGATATATATATCGTATACAATACGATTATAAATACTATAATATATATACCACAGTGTATGTGTGACGTGTATATATATATATATATAGTATATACTATTTATATATATACATATTACGTTAGTATATATATAATTATAATAACTACAATAATAATATAATGAGTATTACTAATATATAGTATATGTATATATATATATAATATATACATAGTTTATGTATATATATATACAAGTATTATAATATGATACCAATACTGTATAAAATATGTAAATAATTATATATATAGTAATAATATATACATATAATATATCCCATTGTAATATTACCTATAGTAGTATATATATAATCATAAGTATATAGGTACTAATGGCGTATAAGTATATATATAGCACCGATAATATAGAAGGTACTACTATATGAACTATAATATAAGCGTATAAGTATATGTCAGGCTACGTATTATGATAATATAGATATAAATATATACTACAAATAATGTAGATATATAATATAATAGATAGTATATGACGTAATCATATATAGTACCGAGTAATATTAAAGTTTTGAACAACGTATGTGAGAAGCTAGGTATATAATATATATAAGTATAATATATATAATATATATATATATATATATATATATATATATAAATTATATTATATATATATGTATATATGAATAATATAGTATATATATATAGTAATATAGATATAATAAATATATTAATACGGTATATATTATTATATATAAGAGGCTACGCAGGTAACTATAAAATCTATAGATTATATTGATATATATATGATAGTATATATATATATAGGGGCATAAAAGTTACTATATATATACAATGGCTACACTTAGTATATATACATAGTATATATATATATAATATATATATTAATTAATATATACACCGTAATATATATATACGTAATAATACGCGCGACTCTTGTATCTAGAATTCCTACATCGTAATTGACGTAAGTTATATATGGTCCCAGTCGAGCAGAACAATTAAATGAACTTCTGGCCCCGATTGAGTGGAGTATATATATATATATAGTATTATATATACTATATATATAAAAACGCGAGAACGGATCACAGGTTATCTGCTGACTAGACGGTGCGAAGTATAACTAGATAATCCATAGTATCTATATAAGAAGCATATATATATATATATATATATATATATATACTAAGTAGGTGTTTGAAAATAATGACTATTATGTATATGACGTCTTGGTTTTGTAAGTTAAAATAACACACTTAATTATACTACTTTATTTATTCACATATATAATTAAAACCCAACTGGCTTTAGCAAACTTTACATTAAATAATTTAATAGCAAATTTTCACACGAAGTTTCGCCGCCCGCTTCAGCAGCCTCATTCGGTGTAGGTAATTCAAACAAAATGCGACTGATCCTACAGAAGTTATAATCTTCGCTGATGCAAATTGTCCCATTTTAGTTTTTTGTTAGGACTTTTGCACTATTGTTTTTTAAAGAGAGTCTTGATGTTTGTCCATTAATTTATGTTCGTATCTTATCTAATAGTTGCTTCAGAATATTTTGAGTTAGCAGTAGTTACAATTTTTATGCAAAAGCGATTTCTAATTTTTTTTCTCCTTTTGTTAATATACTGGTATGGATAACAATAAATAATAGGGCGCTACGCAATTTGGCCACTTTCTTACAAGTCTGTTGGACTCTATGGTTTAAGTTTGCTTCTGATAGATGTTAAATGCCCCGCGATGTTGGATTTATGTCTATTTGGTCCAAATCGTGGATTATGTTGATATTTTCGTTCTCTTGAATCGATAGTTTTCGCAATGATATTTGCCTGGCAGTTGAAGCGAGAAGACTTTATAGATGCATTGAGTTTGATTATATTTTCCTTAAATTTATTCCGTTTTTCATAAAATTTTTTAGTGGTAATAGGAATCTGAAGGGGGTTTGTAATTTATATTATTTGGGTAATCTAAGGCGATTTTTAAATTTTGTTGGTTGTTGGATTACGGACTGGAAAGGTATGTTTATAACGCTCTTGGTTATTTAGGGAATTATTTATATTGTAGAATTTCTGTTTCGCTTTTTTAATGCTTTTCGGATTTTTTAGAAATCATTAATTAATTAGAAGTCATTAATTACGAAGAATATCTAGAAAGACATCACAGAACCTTTCCCATTAATTTTAGACAGCTACTCTTGAATCGAATCATAAAAGGTAAGTATGAAATTAATAATGCATTTAGAAGGTGTCACAGATTTTTCAAAATATTTCAGGAATCTTGGTACACCGAGAAACCGAATGCCCTTACAGAGTTCACACAGGCATTAAATTTAGCACTTACGAAAAATGATCGTATCATAAGAACAAAAACTCATTTTCTGAAAGAAAAGTTCCAGAGGATATATAATAATAGCTGCTGGGGGAAGAATTCAAATATATTAAAAATCAATAATATATCAGATTACGTATTGACAACAGATGAAAAGATTCATGCGTTTTCATTAACTTGGCTTTAATCGTTCCCCTTAGATAAAGACGAACCAATAAACCAATTTTTTATAGATTTTGAAACTTGGAACAAGAGTGAAAGAGAACGGACATGTAATGGTGACTTTCTGATAGGCTTGATAACATCATCAGGTTTGAATACAACTAAATTACGCAAGTTTCCAGGAGAGTTTTATACCGCACTCAACTTCCTAATTAATAATAATGAAATTATAGTTACAAGATCAGATACAGGCAACAACATGGCCATTATTATACAGGGTGTCCAAAAAAAAGAACATCCTCTTAAATTAGATATCCCTAACAAATTATACAGGGTGTAACAAAAAGAACGCCTTTAAAGAAATAATAAATTTACTAGTTATGATGTGAAGGGGAAAAAAGCAAATAAGTGGTAATGATTGCTAAATTATGAACTGGTAAATCTTTCCCCTTTACCCCACCCATTCTTTGATAGAATCAATCCGATTCTACTTAAGACTTTCTCCACTGACATGCCCCAGGACAATTATATCAAACACTAATAAAATAACCTGTAAATTATCAAAATGGATAGCTGATAAACGAAAACCCCTCGTTAACAGCATTTCCACCTCACACATTTCAAATACAGCTGATTTCATTAGTAAAATTCAAAACATTAACCCACAGTTATTTCAATTTGTTAGTTTCGATGCAGTTTCCTTATTTACATCTGTCCCTGTCCCACTGGCCCCTTCTTTACTGGAACAACACATACAAGATAATAACATTACTCTCTTTCCCATTTCCTTTGCTAAAACAACTGATCAAACTCACTTTAGAGCACAATTCTTTCCATTACAACAGCAAATACTATAAACAAAAACATGGTCTCAGCATGGGGTCCCCCCTCTCTCACCTATCATCAGCAACATTTTCATGGAATTAATAGAATGGTATCATTTCTGTCCCAACCCTCTCTTCAGTAACATACAGTGGTTCAGGTATGTTGACGATATATTTGCGGCTGTTCCTAATCACATCAACCCACAACTAATTCTGACACATATAAACTTCATTGACAATACCCTATAACTTACCTTGGAACTTGCAAATAACAACTCACTTCTCTTTCTAGACACATTAATTAACTGAAACACATCTACATCCATCAATTTCTCAGTTTACAGAAAACCCTCTTCCCATAACAACTATAGACATTTGTATTCTTTTCATACACTAAGTACAAAAATAGGCACCCTATCTTCACTCTTTTTAAGAGCATTACGCATTTGCTCTCCCCACATGCTACAAAATGAATTTGACTTTCTGTTCTCAACTTTCCAGAACTTACAATACCCCATTCCAATCATCCGAAAAGCATTAAAAAAAGTGAAACAGAAATTCTACAATATTAATAATTCCCTTAATAACCAAAATCGTATAGCATACCTTCCAGTCCCGTACCCACTAACCACAGAAATGAAAAAAACTAATACCCAATAATACAATTACAACCCCTTCAAATTCATTACCACTAAAAAAAGGTTTTGTGAGAAACCAAATAAAATTTCAATTACAATCAAAATTTCAATGCATCTATAAAGTCTCCTGCCACAACTGCCCAGCAATATGCATTAGCGAAACTATCGATTTCAAGAGCAGAAAATATCAACATAAACACGATAAGTTAAGTGCGTTATTTTAACTTATAAAAGGGCATTGTCAACAAGTAAATATCAAATTATAGAGATTAAATCTAATTCTCTTGAGTATATATATATATATATTATATATTATATATATATGTATATAGTAATATATATATAATATATATACTATATATATATATATATATATATATATATATATTATATATATATATATATATACATAGTATAATATATATATATATATATAAATATATATATATATATATATATATAGGTTATAGTTTTATATAAAATAGTATAATATAATTATATATAATATATCTATAATATATATATATTAATATATATATATATATAATATATACGCAGGATACTAATATATATATATATATTAATATATATATATATATGTATATATATTATATATAGTCAAATATATTATATATAGTATATAATTATAATATATATATATATATAGATAGTATATATATATATATATTAGTATATATATTATATATATATAATATGAATATATATTATATATATTAATATAAATATATATAATAATAAATAGATTTATATATATAAATATAATATACTTATTATATATGATTATATATAATATATACTATATATAGTATATATATACTATATATATATATCTATATATATATATATATTGTACGTGGAATCGGGAAATAACAAACGGACGATGAAGCAATACTGTTGAGAAATGCAAAAGTGTCGCCGAAAAATTAACCAAGATCCAATAATTTAAAGAATAAATTTCATCCTTTTTCATCGCGTTCTTAAGATATTTATTATTAAATTAATTATAAATAATGGTGGGAGTATATATATTATAATAATATATCATAGTAATTATAAGTATGAGACGTATATATAAGTATAATATATTACTATGTAAATATATATGATGATATATATATATAAGTTATATATAATATATAGTATAGTAATAATATATATATATATAATAATATATTATACTATTATAATTATATTATATATATCATATATCTATATATATATAGTATATATATATATGTAATTATTATATATTATATATATATATTATATTAGAATATATATATAGATATATATATATATATATATATATATATATTATATTATATATATATATAATATATATTATATATATCTCTTATATAATACGTACTTTATATAACATGAATATATATATATAGTGTATATACGTAGTAGAATATATATAGTAGATTATTATATATAATATATTAATATATATATATATTATAGTAGTATATATATATTGAAAAGCAAAGCCCTAAACATCTTTAGAATAAATAAAGTCTTTATGAAAAATTTATTTTATTAGCATTTATTTGCAGATTGACAGCCTTTTATTAAACATTTATGACTGATCTTAATTGAAAGCTCATACTGAAAAAATAATTGTCGTAATTACTAATATTAACTTTCGACGTTTCGGGAAAATGACTATTCCCATCATCAGGACACTTACATTATTATAATAGAGAAAATAATAGTAGGATACTTGGTTGCATGTCACCAATAAGAATCTTTAAACGGTGCTATATCACATAAAACTTAATTGGTGAAAGTACATGATAAAATTTGGAATAATTGTAGATGAAATGGGCCGCTGTAGCTATTGAGTAATGGTCAAGTGGCTATGTAGTTGGATTCTAAAATGTTTAAATCTTGTAATTGGTTTGTTTGTAATAAAATAGTGAAGTGGGTTGGATTTATTGGGTGATTTTTCGCGAAACTATAATTTCTAATACTGGAAAGGGTGGGGATGTGAAAAAAGTTCCGGATCTGGCTGAACAGCCTCTGTGTTCGTCTGTCATAACTGAGAGCTGTCGCAAAGTGCTACCAACATAGGTGCTAGTACAAGCACCACAAGAGTATTTGTAGACAACAGACGAGTGTAAAGGAGTCGGTGGGGGATCTTTGTGATTTAGGAGAGAACCTATAGAAGAATTTGGGGGTAAAAACAAAAATAAATTTCAAATGTCGGTAGCAATTATGTAGAAATTTAAGAAGCTCATTTTTTAATTTAGCATAGAGGTGGTCATATAAAGGATGTTTAATATAAAAGAGTTGATTAGATGCTGAGAGTATTGGATCATGAGAGGCAAATGATTTGTTTAAGAATCTTTTTATTAATGTATAAATCAATGATGAAGGGAAGGGATTAGAGTTGAAATATTTAATTAGAAAGGAGAATTCTTTATGAAGTTCAAGATAGTTGGAGGTCAGGTGAAAAGCTCTATAAATTAAAGTTTTTATGCTGTTACCTTTGGAGCGGGAAGAGACATGGCAGAATAAATTTGGAGCTAAATTAGTGAAAGTGGGTTTCCGGTATATACTTAGATTGTAGTCGGTGAAATTTTTGGTGATTATAATGTATAAAATGGATAATGAGTTGTTGGATTCTTCTTGGATGGAGAATGAGTGGATGAATCATCGGCATAAGAGTGAACAGAATTAAAATTGCAGCTGAGGAGAATGCTGATATAAAGCAATAATTAAGTTGTAGATAAAACGGAACCTTGAGGAACATCACAATTAACAGGAAAGTAGGAAGAGATCGCTCCATCAGCGAGTGCTGATATGGAGCGATCAGAGAGAAAATGAATTAGAGAAAGGTGGAGAAAAATAAAAATAAAAAGAATAGAATGCAGAGATGATGAAATGGGAGAAACCAGATGAAGATGAGAGAGAGAGAGAGAAGAGAGAGAAGAGTATAAAGAGAGAGAGAGAGAAGAAGATGGAGATGAAGAGAGAGGAAGTGAGAGAAGTAGAGAAGAGTAGGTAAGAAGAGATGAGAGTAAGAAGAGAGAAGGTAGAGGAGAAGACGAGATGTAAGTAAGATAGATATAGTATGAAGATGAGACAATGGATTGAAGAGTAGTAGAGAAGAAGTATAATTCATGAATTATGAAGTAAGTAGACTAATGAAAAGAGCAGAGAAATATAGAAATGATGGAGTACGAGTAAAGGTATCATATATAATAGGCCGTAAATTATAAATTTTGTGATATAATTATTATTAAGGTTATTACGATGTCATTTTATATAACACTTAAAAATATATTATTCTATAAGATCTTAAATGTGTATAAATTCCAGATTACGTATTTATCTAAAGTATATTTATGTTAATATTATATATAAAAAAATCAGAATAGTTTTAAATATATTAATTAGCTTTTGTATATATTATTTATTACTAGCCTAGATAAGATTATATTACTGAGATCGTAATATATTATATGATAACGTAGAGGTACAACATTTTCTTATTGTAGCAACATTCTTCATAATATGTATTCATTATATGAGCAGTCATTAATATTTTATTATATATATAGTTTATATTAAATAAGATATATATATGAAATATTAATATTAATATATAAAAATAGTGAAAATTATAATAAATATATATATACGAAAAAATATTATTCATACTTCATAGACCTATAATTAAAATATATATTATCTAGATAGTGACGAAGGGTGGGAAAACTTAAACGAGTTTCTTCAGTGATTATAGAGTCCAGGAATAGAATATCGGTTGTCTTTATAGATGTCCGCGGGTTCGCGGGAATGGCAGATGCGCATGTGAAGTAGCCAGGATAGAAAAATTTGCAATACTAAGTTATATTCACATCCCGTGATGCGGGTTGTTTCGGATATTTTTATCGTTTAACTGATCCCCGGGGCAAATTGAAGTGTTTTTTCACCTGTATAATATTAGCGCAAAAAACTAAGAGCGGTTCGTCAGACTATGTAATATAAAGCATTAACATATCATATACATAGTATATATTATAATATCTGATCATTCAATACATCACTATAACTCAATATTTGTATATTAATATCTATAGATGCATTAAGTATATTACTGTTGATACATCTTATATTAGTTTTCTGTTATGATAATATAATAATATTCACTACACAATGTGTATAAAATTTAGTTTGTAACTCAACAAACTTATCTCTGATTTATATATTATAAATCAATTTTTAACACAAACGAATAATTTTATACACTACTATTATTATATATATTATATATTTTATTATAAGGGCAAATGAATTCCAAATTGTTCTGTATGTAACATACGATCTAAATATATGATCTAATTTTTTATTTAATCCGATAACGTAATATTAATTAAATATAAATACGTATACTGGATAGTTGAGCGAGCTCTTATAATATATATATTTTATTAAATACTAATATATATAATATATATATATATATAATATGGTATTATATATATAATATAAAGTATATATAGTTCAAATCTATGTAAACTTACTATATTAATATATGATAATTTTAATATTATATATAATACTATATAATATAATATATATATATATTTATATTTTATATATAAATATATATATATAGTTAATATATAATAATATTTATCATTACATTATAATATATATATGCTTTGAATATTTAGTCCCAGATTTTGATTCAGTACGTTATAGAAATGGATATAACATTCTATACTAATAATACTAATATAAGTATTTATATATATAACTATAATATAATTTACTACTATACTACTAATATTTTGGGGCTCAAAACTTTTGGTATCTACTAACTAATATATCATATTGTACTAACATATATATATATATATATAAATATATCTATAAATATTAATATTATACACTTAAATATAACTTATAAATATAAATAATAATATTATAATTAATATTATTTATAGTATATATAATATATTAAATCTAACTTAATTAATACAAACAGAAAATAGGTATGAAAATCGAGGGAACGAACAAACGCGAAGAGGAGATAAAGTAAAGGGGAGACTAAATTACTATACAAGAGACGTGTATAACCTCCCGAAAGATATTGGAATTAGGGACAGAAAGACAAATCAAAATGGTTGAGATTGGGAAGAAAATCAACCTTGAAAAGAGAAAGAACGAAATCTTTGTGAAAATAACTAATCTATTTCATTATACTTTTTTTTTATTTTTGCAATTTATTAAATTTATAATCAAAAAACAAATATATATATTATCATAAATTTTAGCAACTTTAAAAAAAAATTTATGTACTTTCAAATTTATATAGGTTAATACTTTATATAAATGATTATTATCAAATATCGATATTTCGACTCAGTCTTGTCCCTTTAATATATTAGATAATATATATATAGATAGGCTGTTAGGTATATACCTATCTGACAATACCATATTAGAATCATAGTCTAATCTAGAAAATAGTCAAGTCTCTTATTAAGGTCCGCAATTGTGTGAAGAATGGGATATTCACCCTATCTTAGATTATTTTTTTAAATTACATATTAAACTCAAGCTGCAGATTCATAAGCATACGTGGACTTGCTAGACTAGTACAGCTACCAAGTTACAGATTTTGGCACTTCACGTGCGATCATGAAATCAATATAGTAAACATACCATATAATTCATGCATACCTATAATATACTTAGAGGAAGGAGTAGAGGAAAATAAGTTAGCGATAGATATATATAGATATGTAATATATATATTATATATTATTTAATATATACTAATAATAATAGTACTAATCTATATTAAACTTAAGTCATGAGTATATATATTATTATATGAATTATGTATAATTAATATTATATCAATATATATAATCTATATATATATAATTTATAATAGTATATTACATTACATAAATATATATATACTCTAATATCATTATGCTAATATATCGTATCATTTAGTGCACTTTCATATATTTAAATTTAATATTAGGTTATCATATAATACATATTAATCTTACTTTAATCATATACGTTTTTATCATCTTATTATATACGTAAAGTATTACTTCTTAATACATGTACTTATCATATATCTATTTATCATACTATATTATATTACATTATCTTACTTTCAATTGAGATAATATGTCTAGCTGGTGACAAGTATTTACAACATTAACGGCGCAACACACGGTATTTTGACAGTCGTAATACTTTAAGAATAAATACCAACAATAAAATCATTTATCTGTCAAATCAAAGCGATTAGTGAGAAATTAATTATTATGCACTAACTATTATGGACAATGTTAATTATCAAAGAAGTCACTTAAATATATAAAAAAAATAAAAATTTATTGAGTGTGTTATATTTAGTAATTATGCGAAATATAATTATACGAACGTAAATTATATTTCTATATATATTTGTATAATATATATGTATTATATTTATATGAACGTATTATAGTATTATGTTATGATTATTCTAAAATAAGTCTTGATAATTGAGTTCTTTTTACAGCAATTATAATTTAGTAAAGTGTAATAAACGTAACAATAAGTCAGTATTATTATAGTAACTTACGATATTATGTAAAAAATTAATATCAACAGTGTAAGAGACGTGCTAACGTAAGTTATTAGTATATCTTTTTATGACGGGTTTGTTAGAATAGTTAATAAGGTCATATATTTATACAATCCTATAACTCATAAACAAGTTCACAATATATTATGAAAAAGTAAAGTAAATATGATATCGAAGGTGTATAAATTTTACAGTCGCTTGCACCGTATACAGCCTGAAGCAAATTAGATTTTGATCATATTAAATAATATATTAAATATTATTACATATAATGATACGCCAATAAAATAATTGGAACATTTATAGAATATTTATTTTTTCGTATATGAATTTATAATACATGATTTATCCAAATTTTGTCATTTATTTTATACAAATTTTGCATTTCATATTTCAATCCGAATAAGTATAAAGAAATTGTTGTCCCAAAAACGAACATTAGTAGAAAAGATATCGCGATTTATCTGATAGTCTTGATTCTTCTCTTTCTCAAGCCATGTGGGTCGGTCTTTGGAAAATGAATTATGTAACCAGGTTGTGATAATTATAATAACGATTGTTTATTGAGACGTTATATAATTTCTTATAGGATAATCCAGTTCATTTTTTCACACGAGAGAATTCTTCCGGGTGGCTGCCTAAAACTAATTTTTTAAAAGAAAGGTAATACGTGATAGAATCTCAAGGATGAACACATTAGATGTACCTAATAGTCGGGTCATGTTGGTCCTTGTCCTAACGAATGGCAAGGGATCGAACTTCGTCCTCCTTCTATTGTCGGACACATGGTTGGCCTTAGAGCCCAATTAATTTTTTTTACACTTTTTTGTTACAGTTTTTTCGTCCCATATTAATTCTCATACGCTGATTATAAATTTTATCACAGATTCCTGTACAATAACCACGTTTTGAGATTTGATGAGAGAAGCAGTAAGTTATGGATTTTATTATTATATTCTACCTATAATATATATATTATAATCATCTAACAGCTATATATATATATATTCTATATATTGTAAATATATGCTAATTTTATATTACTTATTACTATTCATATTATTATACTTATATTACCTCACTTATAGAGTGTACCGATCCAGAAAATGAGGCCGATACCGTGTTCGGATACCCTAATTGTGTTTAGTTGGCCGATACGCGGGTACCCAATATCCGCACTTAATCCATCATATAAATACACGTAATAAACAGAACGATTCGTGGTATACTGCTGGCAACTCGGATTCGCATCCGTGTACAACCAATCTTAGTCTTTGTTTCATATTTAGGTTGTGCCAGTTATTATTTTCAAAATAAATAGTATTTATAAGGGATATTAATTTATTTTTTTCACTTCATTTTTCTATCCAATTTATTTGACTTAAAAAAAAATTTCCATTTATTTTCCCATTTTTTTCCAACTTTTAATTAGAGTTTTAGTTTTAACATTAGATTATGTGAAATCATATGTAACACAATGTTTACAGATATAAAGAATAGAAAATATGAAGAAGATCAAAATACCTGGACGAGGTACTCCACCTCGCTTTATTCAAATTGCACATAATATCTATTACCCTTTAAGATAAAGATAGATATTATTCAATACTCGAAGATTAGAAACTCTCAAGAATTGTGATGCAAAACACTATAAGCTTTCCTAATCCTCTGGCGAGAGCCTGTTCCTTTTTGGGGTGTTCTGAGAAACCTACACTAAATACGCTCGCTCTATCGACTGAGTGATTGAGGAGGGGCTGATTAATTTCTTGCAAGCATTTGCATAATATGGAAACGTGGCCGCCATTTTTACATCGCACCACATGAAAAGCGATCTCTTCTAATATGGCCAGTACTCTTCATGGTTTTCGTAGAGCTCTTTCACATTTTCCAGATGCAAATTTGAAATTATGTTTGCTCCTTGCATGTGTTTCGGTCAGTTTTCGATGAGTTCTTGGTGGTGATTCCTTTGTAGTGAATGAGTTGATCAATGCAATTTCGGCCAAGTGAACTTCAAGTCTCAACATATCCATCTTCTCATCTACAGTTAGGTTATTTGTCTGGAACAAGCCAACCATCGTCACTTCAGTACTGTTGCCCGCATGGTTACTTAAATAGCGGCCCTCATTATGTGATCTTTTGGTTTTTTTTTTTATTTGTCACGCGAGCAAGCTCTCGGTTATGCTATTTAAATCATTTTAGAAGTGGTTCACTGTCGGAGATGCCATTCTTGTGGAGGTTTCAGCTATTAAGGAATTCCTTATTAGACCTTTTATATATCGAATTGTTTATCATAGAATCTAAAGTTTTCACATATCTTGTTCCCCCAAAAGATAAGAAGTTTGGCCACTATCGGCAATATAACCAATAATACGATACGATAAGTCGAAATGGCTGATAGTGCCCAGATACCGAGTATGTACTGGACTTACCCGAACGTACAGAATAAACGATACAGTACCAGCACATGATACAAGATACGATAGCTATCGTACTCTAAATATATGGATATAAATCTATATCTAATTATATATCTCATATATAATAATATATTATATATATATAATATATATATTAATATATACTATTATATATATATATCATATATTTATATAGTAATATAGAGAGAGAGAGAGAGAGAGAGAGAGAGAGAGAGAAAGAGAGAGAAAAGTAACGCTATCGAAGCGATGAGATTATCTACTCTTGGCCATTTGAGGTATTATTTACATCCCATGACACTCCAATGCCCAATAGTTGGCCCCTTTTGCACCCATATCAACATATTTTTCACACAGGGTAGGCCTCCTGTATCAGAACACCGCAGACAGAACAATACTTATTAAGACAACATTTTTTCATGTAGCCCAGTGGTGGGGGAGCAAATAGTTTCTGACAGGGTATGTTCTGCATGTTGTAAGAGTAGAGTAAAGTGGCAGTGGTAATTGGATTTGGGAATCCTACCACTTATTTATAAACCAGGATCGCTCATGCATGCCCATGCCTCAAACCTGATGGTGATCTCCGTAAGCGACCTTGTATAATGCGAGAAAATTGTATGAATCGTATGGGTACATGGAATGTTAGAGAAATAAATGGTGAGGGAGGAGAAAGGAGAAGCTGATGAATGTTTTATAAAGGCGATTTGATTTCTTGTGGTGCGAAAACATAGATGAAAGAAGTGGTGACGACGAGTGGTGTAGGGGGATGAGTGGTGTGGAGTGGAAAGGAATGAATGGGAAAGAGGGATTTTGTCATTCTGATTGAGGCCTGGCCAAATGAAATTGTTTTATAAGATCTCTGCTCAAGAAATGGGGTTTAAATTTAAGTGTAAGAATTTCAATTATTGTGTGGTTGTAACACGTCACTCTGAGGACGATGTTTAGGACCGTTTGACTTTCTGGGATAATCTGAATGATGTTTCTAATGGAGTGAGTAGGGACTTCAGATTGATTATTGGTTGCGCGACTCCTTAGAATGGTTGGATAGGTGATCGAAAAAAGGTGATGTATTATTGATGCCTTTGGGGGTTGGCGGGAGAAAATGAAGAGTGGTAGAAGGGATTACTTCTGGTAGGCAGAGAGGTATGTGTTAAGTAATGTTCTTCAGGCACAAGAGTACTCATAAGTATACTAGAGTTGGGGCGGGCAAAAGGGATATCGAAGTGAAAAGCATAATAGATTTTGTGTTGATGAAGAAAATGCTGACGCTATATCAGTGAGGGTGTTGGGGATGGGAATGTCAGATCATTATGTTGTTTCATGTAAATGTTAAGTAAGTGGCTGCATGGATGGAGAGAAAAGAGATAAGGAAGGAGGTGAGGAAAATTAAAAGTGAAATGGTAAGTGACAAGATATCAGGAAAGTTGGGAGCTACTTCAAGAATCATGTCAATAGTGAACAAGATGAAACTGAACAGATCTAAACGCAAATGAAAGAAGCCTTCGTTAGTAGTACAATAAAGTATGTGGAAGTGCTAAAGCACAAAGTAAGCATGTTAATAGTAATTGGTGGAATGAAGATTTGAGAGTATACGTAGTTCCTTAGGAATTGGAGGAGAGAAGTAACAGTACCCTTATATAAGGGTTAGGGAGATAACGGGAACTGTTGAAATTATAGAGAAATTAGTTTATTAAATGTTGTAAGAAATATTTTGGTTGAAAGAGTGCGTCGAGTGACTGAGGAACTGATTGGCGAAGATCTTTGAAAGGAAGAATGAGGTTGTGTAGATAATCTTCACACTGAAACAAATGACAGGAAATGAGAGAGAAGAAGAAATTAATATTATTTAAGGTTTATGTACTTGAAACAGCCGTATGACAGGATTAATAGGGAAGCTCTGTGGGCAACAATAGTGATTATGGTGTGTGGAATAAAGGAGAATACCTCAACATATAAATAAAAATAAAAATAGTCGATAGTGAAGCGTGTGTAAGAATAAATGTTGAAAGTGATTTGTTTTATTTTAATAGTCGATGGAGGCAAGGATGTGCTATATCTCCTTGGCTATTTAATTTGTATATGGACGGGGATGATGAAAGAATTAGAGATAAAGGTGGTAAGGAAATACGTTAGAATTATGGAAAATCGAGGAGAGTGGAGGGTTCTCTGGCGTATTGTAAGCTGATGAAATGGTTTTGTGTGAAGAATCGAAGAAAGTTTGAGAGGATTAGTGTAAGGGTTTGGCAGAGTGTGTAAAAATTTGTTTGAAAGTAAATGTAGATAAGAGTAAGTTGTAGTTTTGAGTGGCATAGACTGCCAAAATGGTTCAAATAGGTACAGATGTGTTTAAATATTTAGGCCATATATTGGACGAAAAGGGAACTGGTGATCCAGAGTGTAGTAGGAAAGTTGTGAGTGGTTGGAAGATGGTTTGAACAATTAAATACTTGGTGAATACAAAGGAACTAAGTCTTGAGTGCGCTAGAGTTTTCAATGAGAGTATGCTGGTACTGGTGTTAATGTTTAGTAGTGTAATTATTGCGTGGAGTAAGAGTTATAGATCTAAGATACAATCTATTCAGATGGATAATCTTAAATGAGTGTTAGTTGTGAGAGGAATTGATAAAATGAGGAATGAACGTGTTAGAGAGTTGTGTGGTGTGAAGAAAGGCTTAGATGAGAGAATAATTGAGAGGGCATTGAGATGGTTTGCATGTTGAAAAGAATAAATGATATACGGTTGGTTAAAGGAATGTATAGTATTATCGCAGAAAATTTAACTCTCCTCAACATCACCCTCAGATGGACCATATGCCACAACCACACATACCTTGACCATTTCAAACTTAAATTTAACCATTAGAATTCTAGTACTCACACAAACAAAATCAACCATGGCTCTATCCAACAGGTCACTCATCAGAATCGCAATTCCTTATCTCCCCCTTTCATTCCTTTCCACTATAGTACACAGATATTGTACGCCACACCTTTTATAAATTCATCCATCACCTCTCTCCTATTCTTCTTATCATTTATTCCTATGACATTTCATGTACCCATACGATTTTTACATTTTCGCCGAAAGATAGAGGTTCGCTTACTGCGATCACGACCTTCTCAGAGGCATGCATTACCATTCCTGGCAAGAGATAAGTAGTAGTGAGTAGCCAACCAAACTACCACTGTCCTTTAGTCTCCTTCTACGACACGCAGAACATACTCCGTGGGAATTTTTTCTCCCCTAAACACAGGGATATAAAATATTGTCTGTAAGGTATTGCCTGTTAGAAGAGTGTGGACAAGAACGCAAAAGAGAAATGCGAATCATTGGGCACTGGAATGTCATTGGATATACCCTACAAAACAGAATCCCAATGGGAGGGGCTCTCATTGCTTTAAGTGCGCTACTCTCCCTCTGTCCATTTAGTTGCCCCTTACGATACGCAGAACACACGGTGTTGGTATTTTTTCATCCCCACATAGAGATGCTCGATGCTCCCATATATATATATATTATATATATATATATATATATAGTATGAGTATACGATATATACTACTATATAATTCTATATATACCTATATACGTATTATTACAGATAAATATAGATCCTTTGAGGTGATTCGTCACTTACCGAGGATTAGATCCCGGGACTCAGACGGTAATGTCCAAGCGTGTTACCACTCGACAACGACCAAGTAAAAGATTGCGACTTAATATCCATCCCCTACTACTCTCTTGATCAAATAGAAAAAGGATCCGCATATAGCAGCGACAGATTAACCCTTCAGCCACGCATCCCGCTGCACCTCGGGGTCAAGGTAACCAGGACCCAAGTAAGGAGACGATCTAGATCGGAGCTATAGAATTTGTCTGATTGTGCTACTAGCATTAAACGCGTTTCAATTGTATAGATAAAAATACTCTTGAGTGATTCTTCTTACCAGGATTTAGATCCGGGCCCTCGCGAACGGTTGCCAAGCGTGTTACCTCACCGCCACGACACTAAAAAGATACGCTTACTTAAAACTAGAACAGAGTGCTCTATCAATAGGAAAAGGACGCCTCTGGAAGGACAGATACCTCAGCCAGCATCTCCGCTTGCCTCGGGTCAAGGTACACAGGACCATGTAAGGAAGACTCATCTACTTAGTCGAGTATACATTTGTATAGAGTGAATACGATGCAATTAAACGCAGTTCAATTGTGTATAGATAAGAATAAGTTCTTGAGTGATCTCTTCATTACCAGAGATATAGAATCCACCGGGCCTTGCGAACGGTATGCAACGTGTTAACACTCGATCGCCCCGACCACGACAAGCGTAAAAGATACGCGACTTAAACCTATGAACGAGTGTTTAATTCTATGATATGGACTGCCTATACAAATTCTCACTCTCGCATCTCAGAGTGGTCAGTCTTACATGGGTTGTGGTTACCTTTTGACCCGGAGTGCAGGGAGATGCGTTGTGAGGTATCTGTCCCTGCCCGAGGACGGGCCTATATTCTATTAAATAGAGCCTCAAAGTATCATAGTTTAAGTCGCGATCCTTTTTAGCTTGTCGGTGGTCATAGATGGTAACACGCTTGGCATACCGTTCGCGAGGGCCCGGGATCTAATCCTGGTAAGTGAAGAATCTCACCAAGGAGTTATTTTATCCTATACAAGTTGAAACTGCGGTTAATTGCGTATTCCACATCTATACAAATTCATACTCCGATCTAGAGGGTCATGCCTGACACCTGGGTCCTGTTTTATCCTTTGACCGAGTGCAAGCGGAGTGCTGGCTGAGGTATCTGTCCTGCCATAGGTCCTTATTCCTATTGAGAATGAGCACTCGTGAATAGGTTTTTAAGTCGCATATCTTTTAGCTTTCGTGTCGTAGGGTCAACCGCTTGGCCGATACCGTTGCGAGGGCCGGATCTAATTGGTAAGTGAAGAATCACTCAAGGAGTTATTTTATCTATACAAATTGAACTGCGGTTTAATTGGCATGGTATTGACACATGCTATAACAAATTATAGGAACATCGATTCTAGAGTGGCGTCTCTCTTTACATGGTCCTGTGGTTACTTTGACCGAGTGCAATGCGGAGATGCGTGGCTGAAGGTATCCTGTTCGCCTGCTAGGCGTCCTTATTCCTATTGAAGTAGCCGCACTCGTTCATGGTTTTAAGTATTGGTAAGTTTAGAGATAGGATTACACATAGTTGTGGTCTTTACAAACAAATCTTCACCTATATTATAATTATTATATACAGTATAGTATAATAATAATACTATACTATTATTATATCTATATACTATATATATTATTATAAGTAATTATATTATATATTTATATATAATAATATAATATATATACTATATATATTCTGAATATATAGTAACTTCATATGGTAATGGTGGAGCTGAAATTGCTAGAATAACCAACATATAGATAATTTGTATTCTGTGTTTCTCGATAGACTACAAGAACCTGCCCTATAATGTTTAACAATTTTTTTTCCATTTTTTGGTTACGTCGGTTCTAAGAACCACTACAATTCTAGTTACGATAAGTTTTCATAATTAAACCGTATCTGAGTCACTAACAAATCATCATTTTGAACTAAAACCAAATGCCTAGAAGTGACCCGGTTTACGTCATCAAGCATGGTGGGAAATGATATATAAAATTAGCAAAAAAAAAATCGATTTCTTTCGTCTACCGCTCAGCTCCAACCATATTATGCAATAGATATTGTATATACTATATATACTATAGTATATATTATTAATATATATATATATTATATAGTTATAGTATCATATATAATATATCTCTATATAATAGATTATCTATCTATCTTATTTATATAATTCTTATATATATAATATATATATATATATAATATTAGATAGTATATATATATATATATATATATATATATACTATATTATACTATAGTCGTAATATTATATATATATATACTAAGTATATATTATATATAATATATTATATTTATATAATATATATATACGTATATCATAAATATATATAGATATATAATAAATATATATTTTATTTCTATATATATATTTATATATATATTAATATTATATTATATATGATAATAAATATATATAATATATATATATTTATATATAATAGTATATATATATTATATATATATATTATATCATATATTCTCTCATATATATATCCTACTATAATATATATATATATTATATATATCTACCTATAAATTTAATCAAATAGACAACCCCCAGGAGAGCTTTCGCCTGTCTAGAGGCTCCAGCGTCCTTCTCGTTCTGGTCCCGAATTTTAACTTCTAAAACACTTTTGATTAAATCATTTCTCGGCGCAGTGGTTTCGGACGCCAGTCCTCGAGTTAAACACTCTCAGGTTAGGGTTTTTGCCCTTTCAGTAGAACTAGCATCTCTTCCATTAGGCCTCAGAAATTGTTCTCCCAGAGCTCTCCAGGAGGATTTGCTTCTAGAGCATAGAGATACCAACCCTGGACCAAGGCGCTCAATTAAAGCAAAAGGAACAGAAACCGGGTTGCTAGCTCTTCGCCGCTATAACCCATCTCAGCCAGATCTTCTATGTCATGACCTGCGTCGAAACTCCAACATTCGATTCTTCCCCTTGACTTGCGCGAAACAACGATCGTTTATGACCCAAATATCACTAGAAGTAGATATCAATACATTTTGTAACCCCTAAATGTTAAATGTTCAGTTATCTCACTATGAATATCACAATTTAAATAGACTATTTTCAAAATTTTTCTTCCTTCACAGAATATTTTAGTGAAGATCATATTATAAGACTGGATGAAAAAAAATTTGTAGATCCTCTCTTTAAGTTTTTAAATTTAATTTTGAGCATAATGTTCCTCCATTGATTTTAATTTCGAAATATTAGATCAATATTTTTTTTTAAAATATGTTATCATTCGGCGTTCTAAATCTTGTCACTATCAAGAAATAAGTAAATAGAATCAATTCAGTTAGCTGTCCAGTACCTCTCCGTAAGTTTTCACTCCTCTTGCAATCTCTTTCCAAGCTCCTTCTGTTCTTCTCAATTTCTTCCTTCCCAGCTGTATTCAATGCGTCAAAACTTGGGAAAAAAGGTAGATAATGATATATATATATATATATACTAATATATTTATATATTAACTATATATATATATATAATAATATATCAAATATATTATAATATATATATATATTGTAGGACTATCCGTCTTATCACCTGTAGATGAGAATAATGACTAAGTATATAAGTATATAATATATCTATTATATTATATAATACTTTTATTAATTTATATATATATTTATTTATATTATACTATAACTACTATATATTATATATGTATATATAATATTATTAATAATTTATATATTATCTCTATTATATATATATTATTTATATTACTTACCATACCGACATATATAGTACTATAACTATATTATATATATAATATATATTGTATATATATATATATATATAATATTAATATATATTATATAAATTTTATTATATATAATTATAATATATATGTAACTATATATATATATCTATATATAATATATAATATAAGTTATATATATTATATATTATAATATAATATATATATACTATATTATTATATATTATATTATATAATATATATATATCGTATATTTATATATAAATTACCTATATATATATATATAAGATATAATATACATATATATATAAATATATATTATCTCATATATTAATATATATACTCTATTTATATCTACTTATATATATATATTACGCTAAATATAAATAATTAATCCGTATACATTAATAGTATATCTATATATAATATATTCTTTATATTATATAGTATAATAGATATATATATATATACTACTGTAAATCTGTAATAATATAGATATATCTATATATATATATTAATATATATTATTATTACTATATTAGTAACTTAGATTATATATATATATAATATATATATAATATATATATTATATAATATATAAGTATATATATATCATTATTTATAGTACTATGTATATATTATATATAATTATATATAATCTATATATATCTTATATATATAGTATATAGATATATTTATATAGTATATATGATATATATATTTATATATATATATGATAATAGTATATACTAAGTATATATATATTAACGTATATATATCATATATAATATATATATCTAATTAATAATAATATATTTATATACTATTCATTAGCATACATATATGATTGAGATATGATAATATATATTATATATAAAAAAAAAAAAAACTAAAAAAAATTTTAATAAAATATATATATATATATAATATATTATAGTAATATATATACTATATGAATTAGTGATGAGATGATAACTGAACTGTAGGAAACTATCGACCTCCATCCCCAACACGCACATATTTTTGGAGTTTATAATTTCTTCGTGTTTTATTAAACGCTCTAGACTACCGAACTGCAAACCCGCAACCGCGGTTTGTCACTGGTGCTCTTAAAACCGCAAATGCGGTTGTCAGAATTTTCCAGTTAGAAATAGGTCTGAATAGGTTATAAAATTTTCATCTCTCTTGTGCCGCTGACACTAGTCAGATGTAGGTCTGGCTATTAGAGCTTTACAAAATAATATAGTTATTATATATATATTAGTATCTATAATATATAGTTATTATATTATTGTATAATTTAACTATATATATATTTTAATACTATATATTATAATCATATATATATTATCTTATCATAGTAGTATATACTAATACTATATATATATAATATATATAGTATATATATTATACTTTTTATATTATACCTGTATTATATGTAAAAGCCTGTATTTATATATATATATATATAATATGATACATTATTTATATAACTATTTTTATTATACTATATATTTAGATATATTTAATTATAATTATATATTAACTAATAATATATCATATATTATAGAATTATATAATATAATATATATATATATGATATACTATATATATATAATCTATATAATGAATATGTATATATATTATATACTATAATATTTACCATATATTTATTATATATATATATATAATATATAATTATAATAATAATATCTAATATAAAAAAATACAATAATATTATATATAAATATATATATATTATACTAGTATATATATATGTCTATGTATAAATAGCTATACTATATATATTATATTAATATATATATCTATATATATAAAACCAATTTCCAAATTTTCTTCTTCACAGAATACTTTAGTGACGTCCATTAAAGACCGGTTAAAATTTATTTTAGAAAGTAAATAAGGTTTTCGGTTTTTAATATATTACATTTTGAATTAAATGTAAATTATAAAATCAATACGAAATATTCAGATCATATTTTTTTTTTTAAATATGTTATTCAGTTCCATAAAATTCTTCTTCCACTTCAAAGTAATAAAATAGCTCATTTTCTTCTAGACGTCACTTTTCTCAAACTTTTTCACTGACTTCTATTCTTTAAAGCCTTCTATGTTATGTTTTCTTCCTTCTCAGCTGTTTTCAATGCGTCCACTCCGACGAAGCAAGGTGTATAATATATACTATTATTATATTATATATATATATTATATATAATTAATATATTAATATACTATATACTATATATAATATATTTATAATATATGATTATATATAGTATATAATCTATATATATATATATATGAATTATATAAATATAATATAGATATAATTATATATTATACTAGTATATATATATATATATATATATATGTATTATAATATATTATATATTAGTATATTATATAATTTAATTATATAAGAGTATAATATATACAAACTCATGTCTGCTATTATTTACATAAAGAATATATATTAAATATACTCATATTGAAAAGTTTTCGTAAAACGTTGGCTCCGATAGATCTAATATACATATTACTGTTATATATATATTAATATATGATAATATATAATTATATATCAAGATAATAATTATATATATTATATATATAATATATATATATATAATAATATATTAAATATATTACCTTATATATATCTATATGTATAATAAATTATATTTTATATCTTTAAATATTATATATAGATATATATATAATATATAAGTATATATATATATATAATACTATATATATATATAGTACTATATACTATATATATAATCCTTATATATAATGTAACATTAATAATAATATATATATAATACTGCATAATAATAGTAATATTTATATATATTAGTCCAGTATAGTTATATTATCCTAAAACCTGTATATATATAATTAATACCTAAATATATATATAATATAACATATACTATATATATATAGATACTATATATATATATAGTATTATATATATATATAGATATATATCATTTAATATGTTAAATAATTACCTATATATATATATTCCATTAATACATATATATATATATATATAAATATATATATCATACTAGTATATATATATTATCATAATACATCTAACACTACTATATCTATAATATATATATAATATACTTAGTATATTATATATATCTCTATATGTATATATAATATATATATAAATATATATATTATTAGTGCTGGATCGAATAACCGCAACCCCAACCGCAAACTTCAACTCAATATAATATAATATATATACTCTATATATATATATAATATATCTTATATATAATATAATATAAATATATATATATATATAACTTATATACTATATATATAATTTTATATATATATATACTATATAGTATATTAAGAAATGTCTATCTACAATATTATATATATATTATATATTATACTATATTATATTTATAATATATAAATATAAATATACTAATATATACCTATATGGTAATAATATTATAACTATATATCTATATATACTATATATAAATATACATAAATATATTAAAATATTATATATTAATTAAAAACCTTATCTTATATATATATATACTCATTATATTAATATAAATATGATATCGTTATAATTTTTAAGTTTGATACAATTAACCTAACATAATATATATAGTATATAATATATATATATTATTATAATATATTAATCTCTATATATAAATAATTATATCTTATATATATATATATTTATAATTAAATGTGATGAATCGAATACCGCAACCCGCACTGCAGAACCGCGCAAGCCGACATATTTTGACTAACCGGCAACTGAGCAACCAGGTTGTCACTGGTCTACACAACCGCAACGGCACCACCATCGCGGTTGTCACTGCTTAAATGGCATAGCCGGTTGTCAGGAATATTTACTTATTTAAACATTTCCTCATATGCTGTCTTCCCTTTCCTCGCTCTTTATATTATATTATATATATATACTATAATTACTAACTATAATAGTTTATATAATATATATACTATATATATATATATATAACTATTATTATATTATAACGTACTACAAGAAAACACAATAACCTCCGAATATAGTATTATATAATCCACATTAAATAAAACAAAAGAAAATTACAAAAACCAGAACTATACTTCGAGAGGACATACGCCTCCCCCGCATTCAGGCTCGTAATAAAACTTCAATAAAAGGACAAAATAGTATGTTAAAATAGTTGTTGTTTAAGTTTCATTTAGCTATTTATAATAAGAAGATATTGTAAAATTTAACAAAAAAATCAAAATTGGTAATTCCACCAGAATCTAAATTTAATACATTGAAGATTATTTGCAGTATTAGTTAAAAGATTCAATCGTTTTCTTTGGTGACGTCTAGATGGGAATATCAGCTCTATATTTTTACTCGATTCCATGTTCTTCCTTCTGCTGCTTTGCAGGGATGAGTTACGTTCACAAATTTTAGAGTAATTGATAATATATGACTTTTAAAATAAAGATCATATGCCTTTTCAAAAGTAGTTCAATTTAAAAGAATCATACTAGAAGATATTTATGCTCTGTCAGGTGTCCATAACAAGCTAAAAAATTCCTTCACAATTAAAATATGATGATTAAGAAATGTACATAAGTGTCGGTCGGCTATGAAAGAACCTAGCAAAGATTCCATGTCTTTATGAATTGGAGAAACTTCTGGATTTGAAAGAGAAACTAATCAACGCATTCTTAGACCTCTAAACATTTGTGGGAACGTAACTCACCTGCAAAAGCATCAGAAAGCGAAGGAACCAGGATGATTAGCTGCAAAATAAAGAACGTGATATCTCCGCGTGATAGACTTACAAAAGACATTACAGAAATTTTTTTAATCAAGATTGAAAAATAATGTTTAATGTTATTAACGAGTTCTCATGAGTGATTCCAATTTTTATTCTTAATATTTTTTCAAAATGTTAAAATTTAGAAATATCTAAATAACATCACTAGACAACCAATATTTACCAAGAATTTATCCTAATTTTATTGAAGTTTATTTACGAGCCTGAATGAGAGGAGGCGGTATGTCCCTTCGAAAGTATAGTTCGTGATTGTAATTTTTTTTTTGTTTTATTTCCTGTAGCGGTTTATTATTATATCTCATATATAATACTATATATATGTATATATATATATATATGAATATATATATGTAATATCTATATTAATATATTTATATTAATAGTTGATTAATATAAATGGATGGACTTTGGGTTTTGTTGTGACAATCGGACATTTAGAAATTAACAGTAGGCGTGTGTAAAGGGGTTGAGAGTAAACGTTGATAAGAGCGGTGTGGGTTGCAGTGTGGACAGTCTGCAGAGTGAAGTTTATATGTCGATGGTGGATCCACTGGAACAAGTGTCTGGAGTTTAAATATTTAGAAATAATAATTTTGGAATAAAAAGGGAACGATGATGCAGAAGTGTAGAAGGAAAGTTGTGATATGAGGCAAAGAAGCTGGTGCAATTAAATCTCATATAAGGGTATGTTGTTACCTACGTGTGTTAATGTAAGTAGTGAGACATGGTCTGATAAGCTGTTTTCGATTAGGAAGTACAATGTGTGCAATGGGACAATTAAGTCGTGGGTTAAAGCGGTGTGAGAAGAATTGATAAAATGCGAAATGATGGATTTATATGAGTTGTATGTTGTAGAAAAGGGTAATGAGAGAATAAATGAACGTACATTGGGAGATGGTTTGGTTCATGTGAATGGATGGATGACAGCCGATTGGTTAAGCAGATTGATAGTGTGAGTGTCCTGATATCCGGCTGGGAAGCGGGAAGAAAAAGTGGATTAGTCAGTAAGGAATGCCTGGAGAGAGAAATGTGTTTTGGAAAGGCTGAGAAGAAGGGTGCATAATCGAAATGATGGCCGGTTTCTGAGCGAAACATGGTTTTGGCACACCTAGGGCAACGATGAACCCCGCATCACATTTACGATGCCATTAGGGAGGGTCGTCGCGGTCCGTGAAGCTCTAGGGTGATTCTTCTGAGCGAAGTCTCATCTAAAGGTAAAAGGGGTGGTACAGCTTGGGCTTCTCTCTTTTTCGATCTTGCGTCTATTGATGACATCTGTATTCGTGACGTCATTGTTAAGACGACGTCTGTGAGTGACGTAATTGATATGATGAGGTGATATATATATATAAATATATATAAGTATATATATATAATTATATACTATATATATAATAATATATATATTATATAGTATCTCCTCACCACACCTCCTGGCAACTCTTGTATCAGAGGCGTATTGCCTACTCTAGAGATCCTCTTTTTTATTCTTTCAAGGGTCATAATAATAATAAATATAATAATATATATGATAATAATAATAATAATAATATCATATAATAATAATAATATATAAATAATAAAACAAAAAATAAAAATACCTAATAATTAAATAATAAAATTAAATAAAAAATATAATAATATATTTAAAAGAATATAAATAATAACATCGTAATAGAAATAAATTAAAATAATGGTACAATAATGGTTAATAATATAAATAATAATATGAATATAACATATATAATCAATAATAAATATACCACACTACCCTATAAAATAAATATAAAATCATATATTTATTAGTCGTAATTGTTATTATTTATTATTATTATTATATTATTATATTATTTTATTATATTCAAATTATTATTATTTTATTATATTATAATTAGTTATTATTATATTATTATTAGTGATTCATTATATTATTATTATTATTATTATTATTTTATTCATTATATTATTAAATTTTATATTATTATTAATAAGGTAGAGTAGTAGTAGTAGTATAGTAGTCAGGTATATTAGGAAGTGGTAAGTATGTATGTGGTAGTGAGTAAGAAAAAGCAATTGTTAAATTTTGCTTTGTATTGTATAACCGCGCGCACTGCAACCACGGTTTTTAAAATTCAAGAACCAGCAACGCGCGGTTGTGAAACTTTAGGAACCGGTCAAAAATCTCACCCCGGTATGCAAAAAATTCAGCTGTCGCTCATCCTAAATATATACTATATATTATTAATATACTATAATATATTTATATATATATATATATATAATATATATATATATAATATAATTATATATATATATATTATTATATTATATTATATATTATATTTTTATTATAGTTATAGTAATATATATCTTTATATTATATATATATATATTAATTATATATATAGTATATAATATATATTATATATTTATATATATCTAATATATAAATATTAAATTCTAATATATAAATATATATATATTAGTAGATATATACTTATATTAATATTATATAATTATATATATATATATATATATATATATTCTCATTAAATATATAAATATATATATATATATATATACTTATACTAATATATATACAATAATATATATATTTACTCATATATTTAATAAAATATTATATAATTTACAGTATATTATATCTACTCACATATATATAATATTTATTATATATATTATATATATATTATATATACTAATATAATAAAATAGTAATATAGTAAATTATATTATATAGTTTATAATAGTTAACAATAATATATTTATACTACATTTATACTATATATATATAATAATATAATATATATATCATTATTATATATATATAATATATATATATATAGGCTATAGTATTAATATATATATATAGTATTATTATAATATACCATATATATATTATATATATAATATATATATAGGCATATATATATATATATATAGTATACTCATTATAATATTTATATATATCATATATATATATATAATTATTGTATGTAATATATATATCTTATATATAATTTATTTTATATTATGCTTTATATTTATAGAGTTTATATTTATTTTATATTTATATTTAAATATATATATAATACATATTATATTATATATATATATATATATATATTATATTTATATATATATATATATATATATATATATATATGATTATATATTAATATATATATATATAGATTTATATATGACCCGTGTCGATATATATAGTATAATACTTACCTAGTATATATAATATATTAATTATAAAATATAAATGTAGTATATATATATACTTATATAATATATATATATATATATATATATCCTAATATTTTACTTCTGTCCAAAATCCAACTAGCAAGGGATTCCTTCTCTAATAGCTTAAACATTTCTAACTATAACATATTTTACAATTTCTGACTGAATGGAGGAGTTTGTGCCTATTTAAATATAAATAACTCCTATAACACAGCTCGAGAATCTTGAATCTCTTAATTTCAATGTTCCTTGGCTTGAAATCTGTTTTCCTTCAACTACCAATATTTTGTGTTTCACTTACTGCTCACCAAATAGAACAGTTTTTTCCAGTTCTTTTTCAATATCTTACCACTTCTCACGAGACTGTCATTTCTTCTCATCCAACTGACGTGTTCCTTTACTTAGGGTACTTGAGCGTACACCGCACTCAGTGTATGGATGGGTTCCTCTCATATTGATACACATGGAAATGACCCAAAACATTCAGCATTCTCACAATCTGTGAACATTGATTTAAGGAACCTAATACAGTCAATACGTCTAACCAATCTTGGCCACAATCTTGCTTATACCGATCACCACTCTCTTGCTCGTTACAAATACATCATTTCTCTATCGGTATCTGACCTAGAGCTTTCAGCTTTTAGGTTCAACACTTTATCCCCAGCAGCTCCGCCTTGCCCTAAACGATCTTTCTGGCACTTCAATAGGGCTAATTGGAATGCATTGTGTCGCTTCTTCGCAAACTACCGTTGGAATGAATTATATTTTGTTCCGGTGGACGCCTCTGTGTCTGTTGAAGAGGTAGGGGCGTGATGGGATAAGCAGGTTCATTCCATCTTTAACTAAATCAATTTCTTCTCAAAATTCATGGTTTGATAGCACTTGTTCTCGTGCCATGCAGGAGCGTGACAATGCCTATTTGACGTGGAAAAACTTTCGCTCTACTATCTCTCTAACTAATTTTCAATCTCCCCGAAACCGTTGCAAGGGTATTATTCGACAGGACAAGCATGCTTAAACTAAAAGCAAGTGAGCTGTTATTCTTGGTTCTCCCACCAACAAAAATTTCTGGCCTCTTGCCCCAAAAAAATTCTAATAACTTCTGTAACTCATCTATTATCCTCTTATCCGTTCTGACGGCTTTGTTGCTAACATTCGTCCTAAAAAGGCTCAACTCTTTGGTCTCCTTTTTTCATCTAATCCCCCCCAGGAAGATTCCGGCACCCATGTTCCTGCTATTTCCCCTTTCAGGTGCCATATGCCTCTACCTGTCATTATCCATGATCAGGTGCATGGGATTCTTAGTTCTATAAACGTCAGGAAGGCAGCGGCCCGGATTGCATTCCTCCACGTGTTTTGAGGGAGTGTGCTTCGGAGTTGACGCCTGTCTTCGTTCAACTCTACTCTCTATGACTTAGTACTAATAATTTTCCACAGTGCCAGAAGCGCGGTCACATTCAGCTGATTCCGGAAAAGGGTAGTTGCTCTGATCCTTATAACTATCGTCCATACTCGATTAGTATCCTCTAATTCTTTCAAAACTCTCAATAACTTCTAAATTCCTCTGATCATTGAATCTCATTCCTTCTTTCAGATCATCAGTATGACTTTCTACGTTTGAGGTCAACTGGTGACATACTTTCCTTTCTCCCTGATCTAAGGTCTTTTGCCCTTAGGGACAACTAGGAGTCTTGTGTGATGGCACTTGACATACCTAAGGCTTCGACCGAGTATGAGACGCGTCGCTACTCTTTAAACTACCTTCTTTTTGATTTCCTTCTTCTCTTTGTTTACTCGTCTAGTTTTTTCATATCGTAATATTTCGGCTCTTATTAATGGAGTGACCTCTTCCTCATTTTCTTATTAATGTGGTGTTCTTAGGTTCTATCCTCTAACTTTACTTACTTTCATTCAAATCATTTTTTCTCTACTTCTATCTATGCAGAGTCACTTTCATCTTTCCACTCATTTATATCTGCCCTCTCTTGAAAAGGTCCCTGCCGTGAGTGGTGGCACCATGTAAAATATACAGTAAACCCTCACCTATCGCGGGAGATGCGTTTCAGAATATATATAATATATATATGTATATATAGTATATATAATATATATATAACTATATTATATATATATTCATAATATAAGTAGCTATAATATATATATATAATATATTTACTTATAATAATAATATATAAATATAATTATTATATAAGTAATATATATAATATCGTATATATAAAATATTATTATATACTATTAATATATTATAATATAAGTATAATACATTACTTATACGTTATACTAGCTTTATATATAATATAATATATATTAGGTAAGTATTATAATATATTATAATAAAGTTTAAATATATATTATCTAGCCATAGTGTCCGTTACGACTTACATCGGAACTAATAGCATCAAGGGTGTCTATTGTTCCTAATAGTACGTTTACTGTGAAATCGGAGAGAGAGGGAGATTCAACCCACACGAAAATTTACATAGTCGTCAAAAGCAGTAATGTGGATGGACCATAACTATATCACTCACAGTTCAATGTAAGCGCCATTTTAATTTAGTATTAGATTATTTAGCCCAATCAGAGGATAACGCCAGCCATCCCATTTTCAACGGTTAATACATTTATACGTGACATAAACTTTCCTATATTTGAAAACTAATATTTTTTATGCGTGTTGACGTATTTTTGAAATATAGCAATTTAATAGAAATCTAACAAGTATGATTAAGTAAGAACAGTTCCAGGTATGATGGGTTAAAAATGTTTTAAAAAAAGGCAAAAGACAGTTTTAAATATATTTCAAACTGCAAAGTTTGCATATATATATTAATATATAATACATATATTAAAATATATAGTATATATATATAGTATTATACTTATTTAATATATATAGTATATAATATAATATAAAGATTATATAAATTATATATACACCTATATACCTAATATATTCAAGGTTTGATTGAGAAATTCTTGGCAATATTTATACTCGATAGACATACTTCATATATTATTGTTGCCCAGTCTGTTGTTAATATCACTACATTCTCTTTGAGTACAAATCTCTCTCAGAAAGCTTTTCACAAGGTGCTCGTTTGTTCCTCTGTAATCTATAAAACCGTTATAATGAGCATTGGTAGTTCAAACACTTCATATGCAGGGACCTTGTCTTCTGGGACGTGATTTCCGTTATTGCACCCGGGTTCCAAAGATCTGGTGAACTTTTAATTAAGAAAAGTATCATCTCTCTTGTTAGGTATCCATTACAAATTTTACACCGTGAGCAAACTATAATTTACATCTTGAGCATTTTATAAAATTAACATGTATAGCATGACTGGATCCGGTATTTTATTATTTATTAAACATCGTTGAAAAGTGAAATTTCCATCAAACCAACCTCCTAACAATAGAATTCGCTCATTAGCGGGCAAATGATTAAGCCCTTGTGACTCAGTATAAATTTTTTTTTGCGTTAGAGTCGCTTCTTCGTTTTCGA
>JABUQX010099312.1:2500-5000 GCA_015478945.1 Trachelipus rathkii
ATATATATATATATATATATATATATATATATATATATATATATATATATATATATATATATATATATATATATATATATATATATATATATATATATATATATATATATATATATATAACTATATATATATACTCTCTCTGGGTCCCTATTCTGTTTGACTCCTTCAGTTTTTTTTTTTTGTTTTTTTTAATTTATTGCTACTAGAAATACCAACAAAGAGATTTCAGTAGTAATGGACATGATTCAAAAGTTCGAAATATTTTAAATAATTTTAAAAAATCACATTTATGTTAAATATTGTTTCAAAAATGTTAAATATCTCAAAAAGTACTACACTTACAGAAAGACCATTTACATATTTGAAATAAGCGTATAAAAGATTATTATAAAAGTGTAAAATAGATTTTTTTTTTTTTTAAAAAAGAAATATTTCGAAAAGTACGACACTAAGAAAACTAATTACATATTTAGAATCAGCGTATAGCTTATTGCAAAAATGTAAAAAAAAAATTAGGGGCTCGAGCCGACGGGGAGGGGGGGACGTTTTCCTTACCCCGTAGGAGAGGGCAGAGAATTCCCACCCGACACCAATGCAGAGCCGGGGTTTGGGGAGACCCTCCCCCTGAGGGGGAATAGTCCTGCCTGTCGTTCCGGAAGGCGAAGACCCGACTTCTTCCATCTTTGCGGTTTACCCTTGGGTATTTCTTTAGTTAAAAAAAAAAAAAAAAATTTAAACTGACGGAGTCGTAAAACGTAAAAGGTCCTATAAGGTCCTATATATTTTGAATCATATCCGTTACCACTTAAATTGATTGTTAGGATCATATACTAGAAATATATTAAAAAAAAAAAAAATACGAAACAGACGGAGTCGTAAAACAGAAGAGGTCCTATATATATATATATATATATATATATATATATATATATATATATACTATATATATATATATATATATATATATATATATATATATATATATATATATATATATATATATATATATATATATATATATATAATATATCTATTATGCTAAACATTAGAGTTCTCAAATTTTTTGTTTATATCTGATGGTTTCAAGCATTTATTACTCATAGAATTGAATAAAGAGCAATAAAATTAGACATTTTGAAAGTTAAACAAAAAAAAAAATCTCTTGCTAAAATTTCGTTCAAGGCTTATCAAACCAATAAAGGAATTTCTATCATTTTTTTAAGGTACTTTAAATCTTAATAGAAACTTGAAATTCTCTCTCTCTCTCTCTCTCTCTCTCTCTCTCTCTCTCTCTCTCTCTCTCTCTCTCTCTCCTCTCTCTCTCTCTCTCCTCTCTCTCTCTCTCTCTCTCTCTCTCTCTCTCTTTCTATATATATATATATATATATATATATATATATATATAATAATAATATATAAATTTATATATATATACTCTTACTCTATATATATATCTTGTCTTTCATTCAATTTTATATTTAAATTTATATATTTCAGGACGTTACACATTCCTGGGTTTTCCATGCCTACAGCATGAGTAAACACGCAGCGGTCTCCTTCGCTGATGGTTTGCGGCTCGAGATGAAGAAAATGGAACGTGTCTGTTCATACTGTCAGGAACCAACACTGTACAAGTAGAGACACTTAGAAAAAGATTAATGTGGTCCGCGTTTCAGTGGTAGAGATGGTAGTGGTAGTGGTAGTGGTAGTGGTAAGTGGTAGCGGTAGTGGTAGTGGTTTAAATAGTTTTCAATTATATCACGATTGAAACACAAAGTTGCTGGCGTTATTTAAAATGTATTTTGTTTTATGTGACTGGGAAGATGGTACGTTAATTTTATTCATTTGTTAAAGACTAGAGTTTCGGCAACCCTCTCCATATGCGAGCAGCTATCCTCCAGATAGACTCGTTCACAAGACTACTAGCCCCACCGATGTTGCTTCGATCATTCGTTGGAACTCTTCTGGAGAGGGTTGCGAAAACCCTCGTCTTGTGATTTAAATGTACAGCGGAGATTTGGGAAAATTTGAATATCTTTTGCAATAGTTTATATATTCTCTAAACTGAAAACTTTACCTATCCACCACATTTCAATTATTTTTGTCAATGAACCTGGGTGTCCAGCTTTTATATAAACTTTTTAAGCTAATTAAGAAGTGATTTAATAATTTTATTATAAGTAGTAGTAGTAGTAGTAGTAGTAGTAGTAGTAGTAGTAGTAGTAGTAGTAGTAGTAGTAGTAGTAGTAGTAAACATGTCTTTCTTCTATGAGCCTTTTCCGTTTCCTGTCCCCCAAAACGGTTTAAATTTATGTTTTAAAATGTATTTTAAATAACAAATATTTTTTAATATTACTAAATTTGTTATACTTTTTGGCAGTTTTTTCTGCTAGATCTATCATTTTTTATTTTATTTTTGGAAGGTTAGGTTAAGTTAGGTTAGGTTAGATAAGGTTAGCAGAAAATTCATAACATGCTAAATTTAGCATTTTAAATTTAT
>JABUQX010099312.1:12500-16697 GCA_015478945.1 Trachelipus rathkii
TATATATATATATATATATATATATTATATATATATATATACTATATACTGTATATATAATATATATATATATATATCTATATATATATAATATATATATATATATATATATATATAATATATATATATATATTATATATATATATATTATATATATATATATATATATATATACGGTAATATAGTATATATATATATATATATTTGGGTGATAATTGGTTAAAAACTACAACTCATATCTCAAAAACTACAATAGCTTCAGGGAAAAGGAATACATTGTTGAAATCCTGGTAAAATTTTAGTGGGCGGAAAAAAAAAAAAAATACTATCTCAAAAACTACAATAGCTACATCGAAAATGAATACATTTTTTTTGGAAATCCTGGTTAAATTTTTACATAGGAAAAATGTAAAAGTAAATAAATAAATAAAAATAATAATTATAGTTATTGATTAGAGAGCCTATTTAGAGACCTTTTATTGGTTCTCGTTAAAATAAATAGACCTTCTATTAAATTTTTTTTTGTTTTTTTTAACTAAAGAATACCCCAAGGGTAAAACTTCCGCACCGAGGGCAGGAGTCGGGGTCTCTCGGCCTTCGGGGAACTACGGGGTAGGACTATTCCCCCCCTCAGGGGAGGGTCTCCGGAACCCGCTCTTTGGTATTTGGGTGTCGCGGGGTTCCTCCGCGCCCTCCCTACGGGGATATGGAAAACGTCCGCCACCCCCGTGGTTCACCCGTCCCGGCTCGAGCCCCTACATTGCCGTGGTAATACTCTTTACACTCACGGAGTGGAGGATATAACTATATAAATTATGAGTATTTTAGTATTAATAAATGTCTGGACAATGAGGTGTAATACTTTTTATGTAAATACGCATAAATATATAAGTAGTAATATAGTATATATATATATAGTATATATATATATATATATATAAGCGAGTAATATCTAGGTAATAAAGATATATATATATACTTATATATATATATATATAGTAATATAGTTAATACTATAGTACCGCAAAAATGACATATATTAATGATATATATATAGTAGGCTCGATGTCCCCTGCTCCTATAAGAAAAAAATAGCTAACTATCGTTAATTTATTTATTTTTATTTTATTTTTTTTATACAATTTGTCGCTACCAAGAATTTTAGCAAGGATTGACCAAAAATGTATAGCCTTTTCGCTGTAAGCTTATTGTAGTTTGTTTGAGAATATGAAATTTTGTATGTTTTTTATTTACTTTTTTTTTTTTTTTGTTTATTTTTAAGACATTTTCACGACACTAAAAATTTTACCAGGATTCCCAAAATGTATTCCTTTTCCCTGTTCTATTGTAGTTTTTGAGATATGAGTTTCGTAAGTTTTTAAAACCAAAAGTTGGTAGTTTTTAACCAGAATATCAACCCTAAATATATATATGTATATATAGTATATGATATTGCTATATATATATATTATATATACGTATATATATATATATATATATAGTATATATATTATATATTATAGATATATATAATATACTATATTATATAAGTAGTAACTATATTATATATATAGTATATTTATATATATATGTAAATTATAGTATATATATATATATATTTATATATATAATATATATATATACTATTATATATTATATATATATTATACTATATATATATATATATATCATATAGTTGATATATATAATAAGTCATCCATAACTGATCTATAATAATCTATATATATATAGTTATATATATATATAATATATATATATATATATATAAAACCCAATTGCTTTGTATTATATATAAGAGATTTGCTAAAATTATCCATAAAATAACTTCTATATATTTATATATATACATAGTACTATATATAATATATATATATATATATATATTCTAAAATTATCCATATAAATATACTTCTTATATTATTATAGTATATATATATCTACATTATATATATAAGTAGTAACACAACCATATTCGGAGGAAAATGACCTTGACCCCCGCAGAATCCTAGGACCTTGACCACAGCGTTTTTACCTGCCCTTGACCTATACCTACCTTGACCTTGACCATCCTGGACCTCTTTGGGCCTTGACCTTGACTGACCTTGACCTTGACTGACCTTGACCTTTTTTGACCTTGACCTTTTTTGACCTTGACCTTTTTTTACCTTGACCTTTTTTGGCAACCCTAATTTTTTGGCAACCCTGTTTTTTGGCAACCCTAATTTTTTGGCAACCCCTAATTTTTTGGAACCCATAATTTTTCGGCGTCAAACCCTATTTTTGCAACGCCGTTCGAAAGAAAGGTTGCTCGCAAAACGGTTTGGATAAGGCAACCGTGTAGCGTATGGCCCCTATTTTGCGCCCCCTTAAATTTTTTCGACCATGGGTATTTTTGCCCACCTGTGAATTTTTGATCTTCCTTTTAAGGGGCTTAGCCCTATTTTTTTGATGTCTTTACCTTTCACACACACAATGATATTTCGGCCTTGACCTGTTGCCGGATAACCTAACCTAACCTAAACCTAAACCTAAAACTGGACCTATTACCTAAACCTGACCTATTACCTATACCTAGCCTAAACCTAACCTAACCTGAACCTATGACCTACAACCTAACCTACCCTAGACTAACCTAACCTACCTAGCCTAACCTACCTAAACTAACCTAACCTAACTAAACCTAACCTAGACCTACATACGCTAGGTTAACTTACGTACCTAACCTAACCTAACCTTGGACCTAACCTAACGTAACGTAACGTAACGTAACATACACCTACACCTAAGCACACCTACGCCTAGCCTACACCCAGGCCCTACACCTATCTAATGCACCTGCACCTAGCCTCACACCCAGCTTGGCTGCATCCAGGTAACCTGATGCCTTAGCCTTTGGTAGGGTGATCTGTGCTACATGAAGGTCATGTAGGTACCTGGAGACCTGTATGGATCTAATCGGTAACTTTAATTTCCATACCGGCGCGCCGCACACTACACACAAGCACACAACACACACAGGCTTCTGACGCACACACACCAGTTTTGCAGCAGTTGTCGATGCACACGACGCACACGACACAACTTTACACTTATACTCATTCACGTTGACACTACATTTGCCATAGACCACTTACACTTACATTTACACGGTGGTCCGCTCGAATCACCGGAAAGAGTAGTCTAGTGGATGTTCTATTAGTGTTTCTTAGCTTCTGAGTATTGAAGTGAGTGCGCAGGTTGAAGTGCCAAGTGAGTGCCCAATGAGTGCGCCAAGTGAGTGCCGAATTTGTAGTCGCCAAAGTGAGTGCCAATGAAAGTGCACAAATGAGTGCCAAGTGAAGTGCCACATAGGTGCCAGAGATCTTGAGTGCCACTTTTTTCAAGCCCTTATGTTCTAGCCGTCCCCTGAGCCTAGGAATAGTCGTAATGATGGGTGTGGCTAGCCCCCTTATGTTATAAGGTATTGAGGGAATTGCGATTGGTGTAGTATTGACAAGATGCTGGAGCTTCTACTATGAGTTAGGTCTTTTTCTATCACTTATAGCCTAATATATTACTTTACACCACACCAAATATCAACACATACAACTATGACACTTAATGCACACATTTCACTATGAATCCTTTTTCACACTATGACACATTTATAAAGCGCTTCACACTCTCCATAGACCCACTTACATTAAACCATATCCTTCACTCGCTACAGCACACACCAGAATACACTTACGTTTAGCAGCTCCCACACTCGATATTTTGGATATGCCGTCAACCTATTGATGCCATCAACTTTGATGCCAACTTTGATGCCCAGACCAGCACAGCATTAATGCTCAAGGCATTTGATGCCAATCAAGAAGCTTTCGGAAGGTTTAGCTTCTTTGATGACGGTAACGAATTGACCTTGCACGTCGACATTCATATTTGGATACCAATCTATAATTTGGCTCATACGATTCATCGCTTAGTGATGAAATCATCTTGATGGCTCATTCTCTACCCACATCAAGCATAGTACGAGCTAATGATTGATGTCTTACCCGCTAGTTTCTAGCTGCTCCACCAGGGCGCCGCGGTTGCAGCCCGAAACTCGTCGTCGATCGAAGTCAGCCAGGAGACCGGCACCCACGGCAGCACGTCACCAGCCCGCCGCGTGAAGGCGCCGCCCGCGTTCCC
>JABUQX010099313.1:0-2500 GCA_015478945.1 Trachelipus rathkii
ATAAATAATAAATAATAACAATAATAATACTTAATATAATAATAATAATCATAATAAATAATAATAATAATAATAATAAATAATAATCAAATAATACATATAATATAATAAATTAATAATAATAATAATAAATAATAATAATAATAAAAATATAATAATAATATGAATAATAATATTAGCCATAACGACTGAGAAACTAAATATGATCAACATCTATTATAATATGAAGTTGGATTCTTCTAGTCTTAACAACCTTGCTTCATATCCCATCTCATTAACAAGACAGTTTAAAACACTAAAAAAGGAAACAATTGAAATACTTAACTTCACTAAAAAAATAATAATTGCTTGATACATTTTCACACAAATGCCAAACAATGAACAAAATCATGGCTAATTTCTGTCGGCTGAAATTTTCTTGCCAAAATTTTCTTTTGTTTTTGATACTCTGAACAACATACAAGTCATCGCGCCACTTTTTAACTCTACAACACAAAATCTGGTGAAGTAATATCATATATATATATATATATATAATACTATATATATATACTATTATATATATATATTACATATTATATATATATATATAGCTTTATATAGATAGTTGGGTGTGCTCACTATGGTATATTTCAATATAGCAGTCAATATATATAAATTAGTACCGTATCATATCTATATATTACCTTACTATATAGTACCTATATATATACTAAATATATAATATTATATATATATATATATATTAGTATATATATATATATATATAATATACTATATATATATATAGTATATTATATATATATAATATATATATATATATATATATATATATATATATATATATATATATATATTATATATATATAATATATATATATATATATATATATATATATATAACTTAAATGTTATATGTAGCACTCCATTAACTTTGTAAAAATTTTTAATTTATGTTCGTACTTATGCTAAGATTGCGAGAGCAAAAATTTTTAGCATAAAAGATCGAAGTGATAATAGATAATATAACCCGTCCTGTTGAGGAGTATCTTCAGTCAGGGATCACCAAAAGCTCAGATTAAATATTCATCAATTATTAAGAATCAGAAGAAATCAAACTAAAGATACTCTCTCCAGAACTCCTCCAAATTTCAAAACGCAACTTTCGGCAAGGGAGGTAAATAATTTATGGAAAAGGCCTGCGACCTCCGATTTCGATCACAAATTTTCGCATAAACGAAGAGTCAAGAGGCAAGGGTCCGCGCAAAACGCGCTGGAAAGTCCGTGACTACTAATTCGTCTACGAAGAAAGAGTATCTCAACAGAAGGGACTTTTGTTACTTCTATACTTTCATTGCATATTTTATTTATGTTGAATAAAAAGCATCATTTCAAATATGGATTTCTAAATTACCACCCTCTTATATAGGGTGCTTGCTTAAGAAGCCCACCACTTAGCAACTAATAGCCCTCATAGCCCTAATGGGTGAACCCAGAGAGACACATCCCAGACCAACTTCTAAGTCACGCCTTCTAAAAACAAAAGCTAAAATGTTGAAGGTAAAATGCATCAAGCTCAACCATATGGGTTTTTTAACATTTAGCATCACCGTGGTTTCCTTGCCCGGGTTCACGCCATAGCGCCTCTTATATCCACAGGGTGCTTGCTCTTAAAAGAAGCCACCAACTAGAACTAATTATGCACTATTATTATATTGGTGAACCCTGATGTAGAACACCCAGAACCTTGAGAGTTTCAACCGCCCTTCTTAAAAACAAACAAAATGCAAAGAAAAAGAAAAAACTAACACAATATACAAAACATCTACAATTCATGCACACTGGCTAGATAATGACTCAAGCAAACGATACCACTTATCATACGTAACTTCAATTTTATATTTACCATTTTTGGGATTATGGCGTTAATCCTTCACAACTCTCACAGTTCGAGGATTCATCGTTAGAACATAGCAACTTTCTTTTTTAGTATGGATTTTCTTTCATCACCTTTTCAAGTTTGGATTATGGCAGAAACTCATTGTTGGACTGCCACACCGAGCTCAGATTCCTGTTCCCACCATTCTAAAATGGTTCTGTGACCTACAATCCCTTTTTATGCATGACCCGAAATTTTTCCCAAAAATGGATCCTAAATTTCAATGTAACCTTCGACTCTACATATGTTAATATTCCTTTTATCTGGCCTACTGGAGTTCCTTCATGCCTAAGCTCATATTAAGTTCTGGATTATGGGCAGAAATTCATTTTTGGGATTCCACTACGAACTTTGATTCCCTTTTCGAATCCAAAATGGTTCTGTGACCGCTCCCTTTTTTGTATGAAGAATTTTCTATGCAAATAAAGGACCTAAATTTCAAAGCAAAGTCGTCTCGACATATGACATGCAATGTTCAGCTCAAAGGTAGACATGGCTTTGAAAACTATTTGTTGCACATTGGCCTCTTTCGTCCCGGATACATTAGAAACGCCTTTTACT
>JABUQX010099313.1:7500-10000 GCA_015478945.1 Trachelipus rathkii
CGTACATTTACATTACTCATTCAAATATAACTAAAATTATTTCAAAGTTTCTTAAAACTTCTATAATAAATCAATCATTATCTTTGAACAAAGAATTTATTATTAACTGTTAATACTTTTTGTTTATAAATTTTATAACTATCAAGTTTTAAAATAACTTTTACTAAAATTTTATGAAATTTTATTAAAAACATATATTTTACGTACCTTAAAGCAATAAATCAGTAAATCAGTAAGGTCAGCCCCTAGCACCCCTCTAAGCCAAGCTATGCCACGTTTTGTTCCATTGACTTACTGCTTTACATCATCTTTAGCCATGTAATAAGTATAAAAATAACAAAATAAGTTCTTCTTTACTAACATAACATGTATTTTATTAAAATGCTTTCTAGTAGTTTTTATTTAAAAAATAACAAATTATTCACTACATTATATTACCTCGCTCGATGTTAACATAAAAATATTCACAAGTTTTTTAAATAATTTCGGATTCTTTTATTATTAATCTATGTACATTGACAAGCCAACACGAGAAAACACAACAACCGCACTCCTTACAGATACGAACTGACCTCTCTCTGTAAAATGTGTAGAAATAACTACTTTAGGCCTATAAATTAGGATAATCCTTTTTGTAGCCCGGGGCGATTTAGGCCTATTACCAGGTCAAAATATAATTTCAAACTGACCTTTTTCTGTAAAAATGTGGTGCAATAACTACGTTAGGCCTAAATTAGCTCAAATTTAGGATAAAAGCCTTTTTTGTATCCCATGCTGATTTAAACCTATACCAGGTCAAAGGTAATTCCAGTATAGACAAAGAATCATTGTTATTATTATTATTTTTATAATATATTTCAAACTGAAACATGCTGGATCGGTAAAAGATCCTTTAAGCAGGTAAGAAGGAAATGTTTTCCTTACTTGTGATTGGTCGGAGTAATCCTTATCTCTATATGACCTCGTATGTGATTGGTCGAGAATTATTTATCGTCTTTTTAAAAATTAACTTTGTTCTTTAAATTGTAATTTGAGCAGGTGTGTTTTATTATTTTAGACCCCAACTCATTTAAATCAACATAGTCCATTTTAAAACTGTTAAGCGCGGTGCAACAAGTTAATCTGATTTGTTATTAAAGTGTTTTATTTTTACTAAGTGTATATCATATTTATAATAAATACTTACATTGAGGAATAATTATTAATTTCACTAGAATAGATAATAATTAATTCACTAGATTTATAGTAGATCACGTGAAGCAAAACGCAAGAGCGCCGCAAGCGCGACCCGGTGCGGAACCGACGCATGAACCCGCCGGCGTAATATAATATACATAAGTATATATATATATATAAAATATATATATATATATTATATATATATATATATATATATATATATATATATATATATATATAATATATATATATATATATATATATATAATATATATATATATATATATATATATATATATATATATATATATATATATATATATATATATATATATATGTACCGGTGGTTTCATGCGTCGGTTCCGCACCGGGTCGCGCTTGCGGGCGCTCTTGCGTTTTGCTTCCGTGACTACTATAAATCTAGTGAATTAATATTATCTATTCTAGTGAAATTAATAACTATTCCTTAATGTAAGTATTTATTATAAATAAATGATATAACACTTATAAAATAAAACACTTTTTTATACAAATCAGATAAACTTTGTGCACCGCTTAATCAGTAAAATGACTATGATTTTTTAAAAATGAGTTGGGGTCTAAAAGATAATAAAACCCACACGCCCAAATACAAGTTTAAAGAACAAAGTTAAATTTCAAAGACGATAAAATAATTCTCGACCAATCACATACGAGGTCATATGAGATAAGGATTACTCCGACCAATCACAAGTAAGGAAAACATTATCCTTCTTACCTGCTTAAAGGATCTTACCGATCCAGCATGTTTCAGTTTGAAATATATTTATAAAAATAATATAATAACAATGATTCTTGTCTATACTGGAATTACCTTTAGACCGTATTAGGCTTAAATCAGCATGGAATACAAAAGGCTTATCCTAAATTTTAGGCCTAAATTTAGGCCTAAGACGTAGTTATTGCGTCACATTTTACAGAAAGGTGCCAGTTGACATATATTTTGACTGGTAATAGGCACTAAAATCGCCCCGGGTGCAAAAGGATTATCCAATTTTAGGGCTCAAGTATTATTCAACACATTTTACAGAGAGAGGTTAGTTTCGTATGTAAGGAGTGCGGGTTGTTGTGTTTTCTCGTGTTGGCTTGTCAATGTACATAGATAATAATAAAGAAAATCCGAATTATTTAAAAAAACTTTGATATTTTTAAGTTAACATCGAGCGAATTAATATAAATGTAAGTGAATAATTGTATTTTTAAATAAAAACTTAGAATTAATTTTAATAAAAATACATGTTATGTTAGTAAAGAAGAACTTATTTTGTTATTTTTATACTTA
>JABUQX010099313.1:15000-32500 GCA_015478945.1 Trachelipus rathkii
ATCTAGTTCCAAAAATCAAGAATTCTCATATTGTATAAATATAGCTAAAATATGAATTTTGGAAAACATTTTAGCCTACACTTCGTACTAAGAAGGAAATTTGATCTCATTTACCATATAATTAATATATATCATATTAAGAATTTTTTATTGCAAGCTCTTCTGCAAAAGAAAATTCTCAAACTTATTTGTGTTTTACAATTTTTATTAATCCATCTTAATTATATATATATATATATATATATATATATATATATATATATATATTATATATATATTATATATAATATATTATATATATATATATATATATAATTATTATATTATATAATATATATATATATATATATATACTTATATATATAATATATGTGTGTGTGTGTGTGTGTGTGTGTGTTGTGTGTGTGTGTGTGTGTGTGTGTGTGTGTGGTGTGTGTGTGTGTGCGTGTGTGTGTGTGTGTTGTGTGGTGTGTGGTCGCGCGCGTGCGTGCGTGCGTGCGTGCGTGCGTGGCGTGCGCGTGCGTGTGTGCGTGCGTGCGTGTGTGTGTGTGTGTGTGTGTGTGTGTGTGTGTGTGTGTGTGTGTGTGTGTGTGTTTTTTGTACTTACATTTTGAATGTATTCCTCTGACGTAGAATCCTGTAAATCAATTGTATGCTCTCTTTGACAATTCCACAAAGTGTCTCGTGTTTCTTGGTACTGTTCTCTTATCTCCTCAAATGACTTGAATATGGTTTCGTCAACTAGTTTTTTCTTCAACTTATTTATTACTTTAATCATTTCTTGATTGTAACTCAAACGTTCGGAGAATTGTGAAATAAACTCGGAAATTTCCTCATTTTGACATACTAACATACTTCTTAGCATATCCCATTCAATTTTAGTATTTTTTAATGATCTATTTGCATTTATGGTTTGTAGAAGAGAGTAGTTTTTTGGTAACGATAATAATGGTGTCGTTATTGGTGTTCTACATTTTGGGCATTTCGGGTTTTCATTTTGGGTTTCTTCTGGGTTTTCATTTTGGGTTTCTTCTGGGTTTTGCTTCATTATTTCTGTGACGCATGATATACAAAAAGTATGTCCACATGATGGAAGGATCGTAGGAGTGTCTGACTTTTCGTTGAACTCAAGTGTGCATATTTCGCACACAGGAAACTGAAAATTCTCCATCTTGCCTGTGAAGAAAAATTTCCACAATAAATTAATACAGTAAAAAAATATATAATAAAATAAAAAATATGAAGGGAAAATAAATTATTATAAAAAAATAAAGAAATAAATTAAAAGTACCTATAAAATAAAAAATATGAATGAAAAAAAAATTTTCATAATAAAAGGTTTCATTGACTGTAGGCCATAGAAAGGTTACATTATCACCATGTTTGAAACCGAACCCCAGAATCGGCATATTTGATAAATCGGAACAGTTTCGGATTACCGTGATTGCTACCCTTACTCTCTCACACACACCACCACCTCCCCCCCCACACACACCCTTTCTAGCATTTTAGAACGCGATTTTGTTTTACCTGGTTTATGTTTTCAATCGGAACATTATTAAATGGAGTTCTCTAAGTTTGAGTTTGATTACATTTTAGATTATCATGTGACGTAATAATATTTGACGTCACACTCAAAGAGCAATAATAGAGGAAGAAAAATTTGCAATTTCATTTGGTAATAGTCCTTTTTAGGGTAATCCTATCAGATATCGACATTTTAGAAAAGATAATCGGTTTTATGATATTGCCATCTAAGAAAGTTGCCATGTCGTTTGAATTACAGAATGTGTTAGAATGCATGCAATCGATATTAATAAAAAGAGAAAGTCTTGTATTTTATGCACACACATTTGCACATAAATGTAAAAAATTATTTTACTAGATTATATATATATAATATATAAATATTATATATTTATATATACATATACTATATAATATATATATATATATATATATATATAATAAATATAGTAATGTACTATATATATTAATATATATATAATATTATATGTATATATATATATATGATACAAGTGCTATAATACAATATAATATATTATACTATATATATATTTATACTAATATATTTATCTATATTATATATATATTATATATATATATAATATTATATTATAAAATATAATATATATATATATATAGTATAGATATATATATAAGTAGTTACTACTATCTATATATATATATATAATACAGTAATATATATATTAATATATATTATTTATTATGTATGTAGTAGTATATATATTTATATATACTAATATATATATCAGCGCGCGGTTTTAACGGGGGGAAGCACAGGAGGCCGGGCTTCCTCTAAAAAAATAAAAGCCACTAATGTAGATAAATAATTCAAATTATAGTTTTATATTAATAATGTTAAAAGTTATACAAGGAAGGCTATTTTACATTAAGATCTTTATCTCTGCGAAACACTTATTTTTCCTAAGGATCATTGACTGGAGGAATTCCGATTTGGGCCTCCAAGAAAGCATAATTATAATGCTTTCAAAACACTGGTTTTCATGGCAACGTAAAAGGAAAATTTTCTTATTCTTGTCGTATTTGAAGATTTTTCCACAAAGCCTCCTCTCCAACACGTCATAAAATAACTCCTCTCAAATTTGGCAACTCTACTCAATGAGTTGCCCCATTGCATAAATATGTGAACAAGAATAAAGAAACTATTTTTTTTTTAAAAAAATTCATAAAAATTAGTTTAATATATAATTTATAATTATACTATATATATTATATATATATATCATATATATATAATTATAATATATATACTATATAGTATATATATATATATATATATATATATTATTAGAAGAGAAGAGAGAGAGAGAGAGAGAGAGAGAGAGAGAGAGAGAGGAGAGAGAGAGAGAGAGAGAGAGAGAGAGAGGAAGGTTTATACTAAAATTTACTATATTTTTTAATAATTTTTAGTTATAATTTTGATAATTTTGGGCTCTTATTTTGGTTATACAATCTTGATGAATCCAAGAATTTGATGAAAAAATAGTTCATATTCAAATTTGCACCTGTTGCTTCATTGATTTTATAATATAGCTTGAGAATGAGTGAGTGATTCTTAGTTATAACCATAGTAATGTGGTGGGTTGTAAATCGTTATCGTTTGTGCAAATATGAAAAATGAATACTGAAAAGAAAAAATGATATAGTGATATATATATATATAAATATGATATAAATTAAATTGAATATAAATGTGTAAATGAAATCCTAATGATAGTATTTTAAAGAAATTATATATTATATATATTATATATATATATATATATATTAGTATATATATTGCACTGCAGGATGGCGTATATGCATGGCAGACAGCTCGCTGAAGCGCTCTCTTCTAATGCGCGTGAGCGTTGCCCTAAAAGAACAATACGGCACCGCTCGCGCTCAGGCGCATTAGAAGCCTGAGCTGGTGTGCCTGCATGTACGCCAGCTGCTTCATTTACTCTACTGTTATTCGATTATAAAATTATAAAATTATAACGAAATTTGGAAAAAAAATATTTTGTTAAGTAAAATTTATGCAATGTGGCACAATTCCACCGGGCAAATAAATTTATTTTATTTTTAATAAATTTTATTGTAAATAACACATTTAAGTTAATATAAACGTAATTATAAACATATATTTCATTTTTTAAAAATATTTTAATGTAAAATTTTATTGCCTACTCACTCTTGCGTGTTCGAACAAACTATTATATATGGGTAACAACGATATCCGATACTTACTACACTATCGGGAAAAAAAAATTATCGATATCCTGATAGGATTACTCCTAAAATGGCCATTACCTTTCATTTTTCTAAAAATTGTTTTCTTACAGATAGAAGAAAAACTTCCCAGTTTCGTGAGGAAATTTACTTCAATTTAAAAGAATATTTGTAGAATGAAAAGGAAAAGAAGAAATTCTTTGGTATGCGAGAATTTCTTTGCCAAATTGGAAAACGCTAGTATAGAACTTTTTCCTTCGCGAGTTTTTAAAATTCAAAATTTCGATATCTTTGTATTTCGTTCTTCATCATTTCTTTATTTATTATTATCTAAAGCATTGATTAATTTTATTGTTAATTTTCTTCACTTTCTATTAGAGCGAAATTAGTAATTACTTTCTATTGGAGTGAAATTAGTAATTAAAGTATTTTTATTTGCTACTAATAATATAATAATAATAATATAATAATATAATAATAATCTATATAATTAATAATTAATAATAATATAATAATAATACTTAATAAGTAATATAATAATATAATAATAATAATAAAATAATAATATAATAATATAATAATAATATAATAATAATAATAATATAATAATCATATATAATAATAATAATAATAATAATAAACGGCTAACAGTAATGAATAGCAACACGTAACCTCGGCTGCATTGAGGTTCCTTATAAGAAAGGTGTATGCCAAATTTCATCCTTCTACGCCAATTTTCAAGGTATCGAGGCTCAGCCCCAAGGCCCATAGGTCGTAGCGACACGTAACCACTGCTGTATCGGGGTTACCATATAAGGGTGTATACCAAATTTCATCCTTCTAACGGGATCCCCCAAAAATTTATCCCCCCATGTGGTTTTCAGAGGGCCAAGCCTAACACCGTCAAATGGGGGGTAGCGTCCACGTTACCCAGCTGCCCGAGGTTTAACCTTATAAGAGTCTTGTATCCCAAAGCTTTTATCATTCTATGGGCATTTCCTACTTTGAGGGGCCATCACCCACCTCTGAAGGGTGCACGGCCGTGTAACCTCGTTTTAGTACCTTATAAGAAAGGAGTATACCAAATTTCATCCTTCTACGGTCATTTCCAAGGTTTTGAACGAATATTTATTAAATCAGCACCGCACCGGCTCCAGCACCGGTGAAAACTCCGACTCAGACTCCTTCTCTGACTCCTTCCTTCTCTGATTCCGACTCCTTTTTCCACTTCTTTTGCATTCCGTCCATTTCTTTTTTTCAGGCGGGACCGCCTCACGGGGGTCTCCTGTACTCCGACTACAACTCCTCCTTACTCCTTCCTTCTCTATGCAATCTCCAAATTTCATCCTTCTACTGTATTTCCCTATTTTTTAGGGGCGCACCCACCTCCCGGGGTTTGCCGGTTGTAACCTCGTCCTACGCGACGAGGTTGCGGTCACTATTGATGGACGGCCAAATTTTAGGGAGGTGCGATAACACTAACCCGCGTAGAATATATTTAAGCAGAATTTTAACAGGCAAACTGTAGCCTCACTACTTGCGATTAATCGAATGTTAAATAATAGTAATTCTCTTTCGATTATGTTTTTCAATGTATTAAGTAAACCAGAGCACATATTAAGACGATTTAAAAATCGGTTTAGGGGTAAAGAACCTCAATAAATCGAATGGACCCGTCAGAAATGGTCTACCTACCATTTACAATCTTTTTGGAATCAAAACACCCCTTTTAGGGGGGTTAAAAACCCCTAAGTGCAGGTTAAAAACTCAGAAAACGGTCTTCCAGACCTTAAATTCGGTATAAGACCTTAAAACCTTACTTTGACGTATCAAACGTCAAAAACCAAATGTTGCAAAATGTTGCTTTGCGACATTTGCAGCATCCGACTTCAACTTCCGGTTTTCGGCTTTAGCGGAGGTTTACCACACATTACTATATATATATATATTATATATATATATTATATATAATATATATATATATAACTATATATATAATTATATATTTATACAGTATATTATTATATATTGTATATATATATATATTATATATATATATATTATATATCTATTATATTATATATATATATATATATATATATATATATATATATTATACTAAATATATATATATATATATATATACAGTAAATATATATTATATTACTATATACTATTTATATATATATATCATTATATATATATTATTATATATATATATTATATTATATATCTTATTATATATATATTCAGTATATATTTATAATATATATATTATATATATATTATATATATATACAGTATATATATATATATATAATATATATATATATATAATTATTATCTTTAAATATTATACTATATATATATATATATATGATATATATATCCCTATATCTATCTATATATACTATACACGTATATTATATATTATCTGATTATTACTATAACATACTTATATACGTATAATATTAAATAACTAATATATCACCACCTCACTCCAATATACATCACTCATATAATATATACCTCACACAGTACCTCACTTACACTCATTATATTCTATATATATATATACCCTACTATAAAAAATAACACTCAATATACCTAAAAACATACAATATAACATAAACAAATATACAAACACACAAAAACAGATATAAATATAAATCACTAAAAAATACTATACTAATATAAATAGGTAAATTAAAATATAAATATATATATAAAAACTAATAATAATAAACTAATAAATATCATATATATTATATATAACTATATATATATAATTATACAAAAATAAATATATAATCCTTATTATTACTAATATATATATATTATATATATATATATATATGTATATATATATATATATATATATTATATATATATATTTATATAGTTAATTGATATATATATACTTATTTATATTTAATATATTTATATTATATATATATATATATATATATATTATAGTATAATTATATATATTATAGTAATAATATATATATATATTATAATATAATATATATATATCTATATATTATATGCTGAATATATATATATATATTATATCTATTAATATATATTATATATTATATATATATATATATATATATATATATATATATATATATATATATATATATATATATATATATAATACCTTTCGTTGACCTTTGATTTTCAGTATATCGTATTATTAGATATATCGAGTCCCTGGATATATTGATTTTATTTTAAAAGCAAATAAAGAACAAGTTTGTTTTACAAAAGCCATTCCGAGTGACGTCGTTATACTTTTGCGGAAAGTTAAATAAAAGATTTATTTACCTGAAATTTTAAATATGATTTTATGACTTGCATTTGATATTTGTAATGATGATTCGACTTTACCAGCCTTCTTACAGTATTTTATTGATTTTACAAGTAGAAGTTTAAGATCCTTCTACTTCGAACAGCTTTTTCATGTAAGTTGGAGACAAATTCAAATTTTATTGTACATAATGAAAATGATGAATTTATCCGTGAGTATATATGATATACTTATATATTATATATATATATATATATATATATATATTAATAATATAGTATATATATTAATAATATATAATATATAGTATTATTATATTATAAATATTATATAAATATACTATACTATATTATATAAATATATTATATTTTAATATATAAGTATATATATATATCGTATATATATATACTATATATATATAATATATTATATAATATATATATATTATATCTATATTATATATATATTAAATTTAATATATATATTAGTATATAGCTATATATTAATATTTGGAATTTCTGTATAATTTAAACGGAAGCTTGTTGTATGTACGTATAGCTGAAATGCGTGACGTCATACTCTGAATGGGAGTTTGCGTAACTGACGTATCTCTGACGTACAACTGCCGTATGATTAGTATAATTTTATATATATATATGTATATATATATATTATATATATATAGTATATATTATATAATATTATATATATATATTATCAATATATATATATATATATATATATATATATTGGTATGTTCGCATAGTGTTTGAAAATCTGGCAATATATGGGAATATATATATGAAACTAGCAACATAGCAGTTTAATAAGTAAACTATGCTAAATAATATTAGTTTTTAGTTTGAAGGTATCGTCTTTATGTGAACATGTCTATAAAAGTGCGTGTATAAATGACTAATAATGTTTGGAGTTTGCTAGGTTTTTTTAGCATTATGTTTTATTTTGTACAAGATGTAACAGTAGCAAAGGTATCAATGTACGTTGATTTTAGTCCAAAAACAGTTGTAGACTGGTTTAACTTTTTCCGTGAGGTATATATATATATAGTTATATTATATATATTTTATATTTATTAATATATTAATAGTATACTATATATTATTCATTATATCTATTGAATTATATATATAATATATATGTATATTATATATATATATACTATTTAATATATCTTTCGGCACAGCTACTTTAAGCAGTTCTATCAGTAAAGTTAGGGTAGTTTTACGGATCAAGTGGAAATCACGTAAGTTTTGGGCTACTTTTTAACGGCACAGTGAGTCCAGAGCCCCTAAATGGAGTATTTACCCTTTTTAAGCGGGGCTCGGCATGGGGGAGGATCCGGAGACCATCCCCGGAGGGGGATTAGTCCCCCCCGTAGTCACCTAGAGGTTTTTACTGACATTGGGCGGACTTCCGTGGTACGTTAGTCGATATACCCCAAAAAAATAAATCCCAAAAATGAGTACTTTTTGGACATTTTAATTCGCAACAATCTATTCGTACTCTATAATCTCAAAACCTATCCCTTTGATTTAAATTAATATATATATATATATATTAATATATATATATAATATATATAATATATATATATATAATATTTATATATTATATTATATATATAATATCATATTATATATATATATATATATATATATCGATATATCCAAGAATCGATATATCGATATTACAAAAGGTAAGACGAAATGTTCAGTTTTACCCTATATAATATATATTATATATTATATATATATATATATATTATTATCATATATATTATTGTATAGCTATATGTCTTTAAATTACTATATATAATATAATATATATATATATATATATATATATATATTTTTTAAACTGTGTATCCAAGGTAGACCACCGCCGATGGTATGAAGTCGGGTCTCTCGACTTCGGGAACGAAGGGTAGGACTATTTCCCCCTCCGGGGACCCCCCTCGGGGAGGGTCTCCGGAACCCCGCCTCTTTTGGCATTTGGGTGTCGCGGGGGGTTCCGTCCGCCTCCTCCCTACTGGGTAAATGTTTGAAAACGTCCCCAAATCTGTCTCCGTCGGCTCGAGCCCCTAATAGGCCGTAATATATATATATATATAATTATATATATATTATATATTATTTATAATAATATATCTATATATATAATATATAATTATATATATATAGTATATATATATATATATTCTATATAAATAAATTTCCGCGAATGAAAAAAAAACCTCAGAATTTTTCCCTGATTCAAAAATATTAAATTTGGTTTACTGTAGGGCTGCCGTTTCTCTAGTTCCATGTCAGCTTTAGACACCTTACCATATATATATATTTTAATATATATATATTCAGTATATATAGATATTATATATATATTATATATATATATAATTATATATATATATTATATTATTAGCTGATGGACCGGATGTCAAAATTTGACTGTTTGAGGATGCGGATGCCGATCTTAAAGAGGATAAGGATCGCGAGTGCGGATTTAAAGTAGATGAGATGCGGAATGGTTTACCTTTTGAAGTTTGCAATTACAATTTATATATATATATATATATATTATATATATAATACATATTATCTATAATATTATATATATATATATATAATATATATATATATCTTTATTATATAAGAGGAAATTTATATGGCATTAAATAGATTTATTTTCTTATAATAATATGCACTATATATAATATATATATATATATATATATACTATATATATATATAATAATATATTTTAATATATATTATATATATTTTGTTTATATTTCTATTCATCCTATTTTTAGATATATATAGATTTAGTAAATAACCTAATAAATATATTATATATATAATTATATAATATATATATTATTTTTATCTCAATTTTAAAATTAAATTCACAATATATTATTTATATATAATATATATATATTATATTTTAGTTGTCCACCCTCACGGGCAGAGCCCTATCTCAGGGAGGGGGTGTGCCAGAGCTAAAATTCATCGCAAGCGCGATATTAGCAGATGAGCACAGACGCAGGCTTTAAGTGAGAGAGAGATTAAAGTCAGCAGGAAACACAGAAGATGAAAGAGAATTCAACAGAACAGAGTGGCTGGAAAGAATGAAGCACCGCAAAGAACAAGCTTGGAGTTCTAATTTCTACACAAAAATCGTACACACACACACATACTGAACCTCTTATGTCGCGAGAGTGCCGTAAAGGTGGTGGAACTCGAGTGGTGAGCTTTCTCAAATTCTTGCACTAGCGTAGCTTTAGAAAAGCAAGATAAAGTACCAACATCGCGCCGCAGATAGGAGGGTGTTCCTTGGAAGCACCGAACAGTTTAGCCTTTGGCTTTGACTTGAACCTCGTCCAAAATTTCGGTTAAAATACAGAGGCCGCCAGTTGAGAAAGTACTCCATAAAGGGCGGATGAGACCTTGTATAGTGGAGTAACTGCGAAGAGGAAAAAAGTCTCGCAGTCTAACAGAACTCCCAGTTTCTTGGGCAGCCTACAACAGTTGGATGTGAGGTTCAAGACATTTTTTTGTTTATGTAAGGCCAAGATGTTTATATTGTCAACAGGAGGACGAGAGAACCGTCGAAATTGAGATAGGAAGTTAGGTGTTTTAGAGGGGAGATTTTGTAGAAGTTGTTTTTTTAAAGAATTGAATTTCACAGGTGAGACGAACCCAATCGGAAATTCCTATCAGATCAGCGAGAATAGAATCGAAAGATTAAGACGAGAGGCAATTCTAGAAGTAAAAGAAGAGGCAGAATTGAAAGAGTTTGAATGCGTGAGGGTCGAGTCATCGCGATACTGAGTGGAGTAGAGTTAAGATGTCAGGTAAGAGATCATTATGAAGTTAGAATAAAGTAGGAGATAAACCAGCCCTGGGAACACCACTATTGACAGAACAAGAAGAAGAAGTTCGCTCGATCAACCACAGCCGATATTGAGCTACTTGAAAGAAGCTTAGACATAAGTAGCAAAGCAGAAGGAGGAACCCAAGGAGGGGAGCTGGAGAGCAGTGACGCGTGCAATACCGGTCAATGCTTTGGATATGTCCTGCGCCACCACGCAGGTCCTCCCGTAGTTCCCTAGAGCGGAAAACATATATCGGTTAATAGGAAAATATCGCCAGTAGACGTGAACGCCGAAAGCGTACTGGCGATCGGAAAGAAGAAATGAGATTTCAGATGGTCTAAAGAAGTGAAAGTTAAGAAGGGTTTCAAAGATCTAGAAATAGATACAGTGAGGCCTGATATGAGCGATAGTTTAAGAGGGACAGAAGCGGCTTCCTCTTTTCGGTTGGTTGAACATTGCGTGCTTCCATACACTGAGGGTAATGCTAGTATTTGAGACATAGAGAAATCATAGTGGAACGAGGGGAGGGTTCGCACGTAGCACATTCTCAAAACTCGGCAGGAACACCATCCGGCGACACGCCTTTCCCTACGTTCATAGATCTCAGGAGCCGATGCACCCGATCAAATGTAACAAGGCAAAGATATAGGAACCTGAGAGGAGAAGGAGGATGGGGAGGAGGAATGCCAGATCGTCCAGGGTTGATTTAGAGGAAAATAGGAGGCCGAAGATGGCCTTTTCAGTTGGAGAGTTTAGCAACAGAGCTATCCAGAACGAATAAAGAGGAGAAAGGATGAATTTCAGAAGTCGTTAGAGACTGTTTTTGGCAAGAGGCCAGAAAGAATTTTGTCCGTAGGAGAACCAAGGAGGTTAGCGCACTTTCGTTTAATGAAAGCCCGCTTTGCTCGTCGAAGAGTATCCTGCAACGATTTCAGCTGAATGAAAATTAGAAAGTGATAGGAGAAGAGAATTTTTCCACTCCCGATACGCGCTTCTCTAGCCTGAATGGCAGAGAACATAGCACGATCGAACCATGGATTATGAGAAAGAAAGAGATTAAGTCGAAGAAGGAATGAACCTGCCTACCCATCCCGTCAACGATTACAGCTCCACCTTATCGGCAAAAGATAGCGCATCAGTAGTCAAAGCGTCATTCCAATTATAGTTAGCGTAGAAGCGAGCAGGCCCCCCCAATCACCCTAAAGTGCCAGAAAAACCACATAGGGCAGGATGGAGCTGTTGGAGAGAAAGTATTTAAAATTAAAGAGTTAAGGTTGTGGTAGATTACCAATAGGAGGAAGATGGTGTATTTAAGAGAGAAGGACTATTTAGTATATATATATATATATATATATATATATATTATATATATTTAATTTATATATAATATATATATTTAATAATATATATTATATAAAAATATATATATATATATATATATTATATATATTAGCTAAGGTTACCACAAAGGAAGGAAAAAGTATAGGTTTATTGCAAAACTTTATTTAGAACAAAAGTTTCCTATATATAAGTAGAACGTGAAAAGCAATGTATTTAAAAAAAAAAAAAAAAAAAAAAAAAAAAAAAAAAAAAAAAAAAAAAAAAATATTTATTATATAAAATTTAACGGTTTTTTTTTTAATAAATTTTCAACAAAAAATTTACGAGACTAAAAAAAAAAAAAAAAAAAAAAAAAAAAAAAAAAAAAAACATGTTTCCTCTCCAATGTCAGAAATGCGACTAAAGTGAAAATTTAAGTTTAAGCATTTCTGGCAAATTAATTTGATCTTTTTTTTTTGTACAATTTTGTTGCTAGAAAAGAGAGAAAATTGTTTTTCTTAGTTAAACTAAATAATTATATATATATATAATACTATATATATATATTATATATATATATATAATATATTTATATAATTATATAATTAATATAATATATATAATTTATATATATATTATATATAATTATATATTTATATATATATATATATATATAGTTTAATGTAATAATATAATTATAGATATATATATATATTATATTAATATATATATATATTTTTTATTGTTTATGAAATATATATTATATATATATATATTATATATATATATATATAAATATAATATATATAAATATATATATACTATTTATATTATATATATTATATATTAACTATAATAAATATAATATAATATATAATAATATATATTATATTATATTTATATATATATATATATATATAATATTTAATATATATATTATATTATAGTATTTTACACGGCCATGTAGGGGGCTCGCAAGCCGACGGGGAACAGAGGGGGACGTTTTCCATACACGGTAGGGGAGGGGCGGAGGAACCCGCGCGACACCCAAATACCAAAGCAGGGGGTTTCCGGAAGACCTCCCGGAGGGGGGAAATAGTCCTACCCGTCTTTCCGAGCCGAGAGCCGACTCTGCATCGGTGCCGGTCTAACCCTGGGGTTCCCATTAGTTTAAAAATAATAAATATAATATAATATATTATATATACTTTATATATTATATATATTATATATATATATATATATATATATAATATTATATATATATATATATATATATATAATATATATATTATAATATTTATATTATATAATATATATATATATATATATATATATATATATTGTCTCTTCAAGTGACGTCACAAGAATTCTAACAGAAATAATATTTCGCAATTTTGTAATTTTTTATAATTATATTTCACCAGTTCATTAGAAAATAACATAATTAATATATTTCGAAGATAAAATAGTAGTTCGAAAAATAGTAGTTCGAAAACTTAAAAACATTAAAAAAACATTTTTTAACGATTTCATGTGACGTCACAAACTTATAAAAATAAAAACTCAGGAGTCCTAACAACAAAACTAGCAACCTTACGGAAGGAAGAAAAATTCAAAATTCCAGATTTCTATATGAAATTTCTTCCGTTTGAAAGAATATTGACAAATCAAATGGGAAAGTGGAGAACTTTTTCCGTTTAGAAGAATTCTTGCCAAATCAAAAACGCCAAAAAATAATAAATATACTAAAGTATACAAAAAAAAAATATTCATTTTCTTCTCGCAAACCATTAGAAAGTGTTGCAAGATCTAAAAGGTACCAAATTTAAAAAAAAAATTTCCATTTTTTTTTCAATACATTCTATATAGGCTCAATATAAAGATTGAAAATTTTATTCTAAATAAACTTCTTTCAAAAGTCTATAGTTTTTAAAATAGTAACTTTTTTTTTCGTATAATTCATAAAAATATTACTAAAGTGTACGTAAAAAAATTCGCTTTTTCTCGTGACCCATTAGAATGGCAACAGCTAAAATGTACCAAAAAATAGACTAACGCAAAAGTAAGCGTTTTACTTGAATTACTTAAAAAAAATACGAAATTTTTTTTTTATTTGTTTGTTTTAATACGGGGTTTTTAGGTTCTACATATTAATAGTAAACTTTTGTCCTAAATAAAGATTATTTAAAAGTCAATAGTTTTCACTTCCCTATTGCTGAAAAAACATTATATATATTTGTTTATATTCTATATCTATAATATATATTATATATGATATAATATATAATAATTATATATATATTCTTATATATATAATATATTTATATATATCAAGAAGTTTTCTTTCCTTAAGGATGAATATTTGAAGAATCTTATGTAACCTTGTAAAGATAAGTTATCCGTTTTTAATTTTTGAATTTGGAAGCTTTTTTAGTTTATGTTAGATACTTATAGGTTTGTTTGTTATGTTAGCATTTATTAGTTTGTCTGGGCGATAGTTAGGTTATGTTTTTTTTATTTTATTTTTTGCTCGAATTCTTTTTAATGATTTTTGGCGCTTACCTATTTGAATATCCGTTATTATAATTTATACAGTTTTTATTTAATAAAAAAATCATGGTTTTTTTTTTTTTTTTTTTTTTTTTTTTTTTTTTTTTTTTTTTTTTTTTGTATCATTTTTTTTGAGAGTGTGAGAGTGTGCGAGCGTTTTTTGAACTTTCTGGATTATTCATATTTTAGAATTTACTGTAAATATTAGGTTTTAGCGCATTTTTTAAATTTCCAGTTTTAAATTTTAGGTTTTTAGCTTACATATACTTTCTATCTCGTTTTCTTTGGGTTCTTGTCTGTTTGTTTCTGTCTGTTGCTCTTTTTTGTTGTTGTGACTGTGTGTGCGTGTATGATGGTGGATTTGCGCAGGCGCGGGCTCATTTGACTTCCCCAAATCCGTGCTGCACTCTACACTTTGCATCTCGTGGAATCCTCTCAACTCACCTATCTTGCTTTTTGTTGAGACCAGATGCTAAGAATATCCTCTAATCGTTTATATATCCAACTAATACTTATTTCATATTTCCGTCTGAAGGTGGGTATGTGCTATGTAAACACTCCTGTAACAAGTCTCGTGAATCTTGAATCTCCCTAACTTCGATATTCTGTGGCTTAAAATTTTTCTTCCTACTACAAATAATCTGTGCTTTCTGCTACTGTTCTCCTAATAGAAGCAGACTTTCACGCCTTTTTTTGATTACCTTACTACTTCTCAGAGACTTGTTATCTCTTCTCATCCAAATACTGAGGGTCTCTATTTAGGGATTTAATGTACACAACACTGAATGGTTGGGGGTCTCTCATACGATTTAGGTGGGGAGGAGGCGGAATCATTCAGCATTCTAACGATCTGGAGCAACCTAATTAAAGAACCACACACATTCCGGATGTCCTACAATTCTTGAACACACTTTGACCTATGTTTCACCACTAGTCCTTCCTCTTAAAATATCACCACTTCGCTTATCGGTAAATCTGACAAACCTTATATCTCTAATTTTCATACTTTTCTCTCCACCGCTCCATCCTGCCGACTCGTTTTTTCTGGCACTTTTGATCGGCGATGGGGGGCAATTCGTTGCTTCTACGTACTATAATGGAATGTGCTTGTCTCTGGTGACGCTTCGACTTCTGCGATAAGGTGGGAGCTGTAAATCTGATGGGATGAGCAGTTTCATTCCTTCTTCGACTAAATCTTTCTTCTATAATCCATGGTTGGATCGTGCTTGTTCTCTGGCATTCCAGGCTTAGAGACAGTGCGTATAGGGAGTGGAAAATTCTCGTTCTCCTATCTCTAATTTTCATTTTGCTAGAAATCGTTGCAGGGATACTCTTTCGACGAGCAAAGCGGGCTTTCATTAAACGAAGGTGCGCTAACCTCTTTTCCTCTACTGAAATCTTCTGGCTTCTTGCCAAAACATCTCTAAAACTTCTGTAAGTTGTCTTTTCTCTCTTTTCGTCCTGATGGTTCGTTGCAATTCTCCACTGAAAAAGGCATCTCTTTCGGGTCCTTTTTTCTCTAAATCAACCTGGAGATTCTGGCATTCCCTCATCCCTCCTCCTTTCCTCTCAGGTGTCCTATGCCTTTGCTGTATTACATTCGATCGGGTGCATGGGCTCTGAAATCTATGAACGTTAGGAAGGGGGTGACGGATGGCATTCTCCCCGAGTTTTTGAGGGAGATGTGCTTCGTGCTAATCCGCCTCGTCATTATCTATATGTCTCAAATACTAACATTTCCCTCAGTGTTGGAAGCACGCACATGTCAACCTATTCGAAAAAAGGAAGCCGCTCTGATCCTTCTAACTATGCCCTGTAGCTCTCACTTGTATTCTATTAAGATCTTTGAAACCCTTCTCACTCTCATTTCTTAGATCATCTGAATCTCATTCACTTCGTTCCGATCGCCAGTACGGCTTCGGCGCTCGAGGTCTGCTGGCGATATACTTTCCTTTCTTTCTGATTTATGGTTTTCTTCCGCCTTAGGAACTACGGGGAGACTTGCGTGGTGGCGCTTTGACATATCAAAGCATTTGACCGCGGTTATGGCACGCGTCACTGCTCTCCAAGCCCTCCTTTGGGGTTTCCTCCTTCTCTTTGCTTATTAGTCTAGTTTTCTTTCAAAATCGCTCAATATCCTAGTGTTGATGGGCGACTTCTTCTCTTTTCTGTTAATGTGGTGTTCCTCAGGGTTCTTGTCCTTATCTCTACTTATTCCTACTTTCTTAATGATCTTCTCACTGACATCTAACTTATTCACTCATATTGCCGATGATCGACGCCTTCATTCTTCACTCATTTCAATTCTGCTCCTTCTTTTTACTTCTAGAATTGGCGCCTCTGTCTAAATCTTTCCGATTCTCTTCTCGCTGATCTGGATAAATTTCGGGGGGGTCGTCCTGAACCTTGTTGAATATCAATTCCTTTAAAAAACTCAAACTTCTAGCAATCTCTCTGCTAAGAACTTCCAACTTTCCTATCTCTTTGACGGTCTCTCGTCTCTCCTGGTTGAAAATTAAATCCTTGGCCTTAAATCAACAAAAAAATGTCTGGAAACTACATCACAATGGTTGCTAGGGGGCTCAAAAAACTGGGATTCTGTTTAGACTGCGAGACTTTTTTCCTCTTCTCGGTTA
>JABUQX010099314.1:10000-57547 GCA_015478945.1 Trachelipus rathkii
ACGTTGCCGTAAACCTAGCACGGTTATTGTGGAGAACTATTGACTCCCATTTATGTAAATACTGTATTAAAACTATAAACATTTAATTTACAAAAATAGTTTTAAAAATTATTTGAGGTTTTTCTACTGGTTTTCTACTGATTTCTATTGAAGTAATCACTTTATAACAAAAAAATATATATATATTATATATATTATATATTAATATACATATATAATATATATATATATATACTATCTATATATATATATACTATATATATATATTATATATATATATATATATATATATATATATATATTATATATATATATAATATATAATTATCAGAGCTGGGGCATTGCGCTATGGCGCAACATCAAATTTGTAGGCCACAAGGCGCATAGCGCACAATTTTAAAGGCGGACTAAGGCAAAGGCGCATAGGCGCAACAATTTTAAAAGGCGGACTAAGCAAAGGCGCACAGCCAATTCTCTGCGCCTATAACGCGCCTATGAACAGGACAAGATTTTTTTTACCTTAAAAGTTAGAATTTAGAAGCGTGGGAAACTTGTATCATTCTAAAAACCAGTGTAAATACTTATATATTATATATTATATATATATAATATATAATATATATATATATATATAATATTATATATATTATATTATATATATATATATATTAATATATATATATATATATAATATATATATAGTATATATATATATATATTATAAATATATATAATATATCTATATATATTATTATATATATTAATATATTATATAATATATAGTATAATATATAGTGTTTATATATATATATTATATATATTTATATATATATATTATAATATATATATAATATATATATATATAATATATATATTATATATAATATTATATATATATTCATTTTGATATATATATATATATATATATATATAATATATATATATATATATTCTATATATATATATATATTATATATATATATATATATATATATATATATATTATAATATATATATATTATATATATATATAATATATATATATTATATATCTATATATATGTTATTTAGTAGATGTACTATCTACTGGTAACAACCTACATATGAATAATGAAACACTTGAATAAAATGGATATTTTACTAGAAACTTAACCCTAAAATACACACGCGTGTTTTAAACATCGAGATTCACGCTTTCTATATTTGTAAACAATAATAAACAAGACTATGATGCATTTTATAAAAATACGGCCATGTTGCCAGAATTCTTTTTACTGGCAAAGTAGCCAAAACAAAATACATAAAATTCAATTTTTTTTCATGAATAAACAATATTATTCAAACACTCTCCCTTATTGTTATTCTGCAACGTTGGTTATCCATTCAATTTTTCCGTTCAGCATCATTAACCTTGGTTGATGTAGAGGCTTTGTGAGTCCATCTGCAAGTTGATTCTCACTGCTAATCTTGAGTACTTCTATTTCATCATTTTGAACTTTTTTCTCTAATGAAGAAATGGCGTACTTTTATATGCTTGGTCTTTTGTGAAATTCTGGATTCTTACTGAGTTTAATAGCTGCTTCATTGTCAATCCAAAGAGTAGGTTTCTTGAAGACTTCTGTAATTTCTTCCAATAGTTGATGAAGCCACACAATTTCTTTTGTTGCTTCACTTGCTGCCATAATTAGCTTCTGTTGTTGAAATAGCAACTGAACTTTGCTTTTGACTACTCCATGAAATTTCTCCTCCAGCATAAACAAACAATTCCAGTTGTTGAATGCCCTGTTTAAGTCCGCAGCAATGATCTTGCATTCTACTGTACCCTTTCAATATTGCTCTGGTTCAGAATCCACTTATAAATGAATTACCCTTCTCTGTTTACCTTACAAGTATCTGAATACTCTTTGTAACTTTTGGTACAATCTTCTATGATGGATTGTTCTACACTTCTGGCAAGATAATTAACAGCAAATGCAATATGGTCTTGTTGCTGTTGCAAGATATAGAAGAGCTCCTATTGTTGATCTGTAAGGGAAACTCTCCCTGGCTTCAATGTCATGTGTAACATTATCCTTTAAAATGGGTGTTGACACTGCATTGCAATTTTCCATACCAAATTCTTTTAGTATTCTTTTAGTATAACATGACTGACTAATTTTCTTTGAACCATCATTTCTTGATTCAATTTCAATTCTTAAAAAATATGTTGCAGGTTTATATGTTATTTTGAATTCCTTTTTATTCTTCTAAAAATTCTGCAATTCTGGCTTGACTTGTTGATGCAACTAGTCCATCATCAACATATAATCAATTATGATTTTATTCCTTCTGATTTCTATATGTAAAGACAGGAATCAGCTGTTAACTTTTCCAAAATTAAAGTTTGAAAAGAAAGTTTTTCCAAGTCTTTCATTCCAGCATCTTGGTGCTTGCTTAAGCCAATAAACTGCGTTTAATTTGAGCATACTTTGTCTCATCTTCAAAACCTTTGGGTTGTTTCATATATTTTTCTTCTGATAAATTTCCATAAAAAATGCTGTTGAAACATCAAATTGTATTAAGGACATATTTTCTTTAGTTGCTACACTAATCAAAGTTCTTACAGTACTCTTATTTGCTCTGGACTGAATGTTTGCTCATAGTCAATTCCTTTATGCTGACTATACCCTTTTGCAACTAATCTTTCTTTATATTTGTCAACTGTACCATCTGGATTCATTTTAATTTTATAAATCCATTTGTTTTCAATTGGTTTTCTTTCTGGTGGTAATTCACTAGTTCCCGGTTTGGATTTTCTTTCATGATTTCATTTCGAAATTTTTTCATTGAATTAACCATTTTTTTCTTATGCTTACTCTGCATAGCTTTCTTTATAATTTTCAGGTTCTTCCATATCTTCTAATAATAGATAAGTATTGTAGTCATCAAACCTTGATGGCTTTTTAATTACTGATCTGTCTCTTAATTGTTTTGTTCTTACTATTCTATCTTGTTCTTCTATTTCTGAATCAGATTCTATTTCTGTATTAGATTCTATTTCTGGATCTTCTTCTATTTATGTTTGGGATTCTCTTTGATATATAGATTCTATGTTCTGTATTTATTATTTTTTAACCTAATATAGATGTACTGTTATCATTTCTGTATTTTCTCTGATTTGATTCTTTCTTTTTTATTTTCTTTTCTGATTACATATCATCAGATCTTGAAGTTGAAAGAAATGATAGTTGAGCAGCTAGAAATATTTATCTGAACACACGTATTTATTTGCTTGATCATATATTCTGAAGCTTTCATCTCCATCATAACCAATTAACACACCTGATTTTGCTTTTGGGTCTAACTTTCTTCTTTCTGATCTGGAATCCACCACTGCATGCTGTTCCGATTACACGTAGATGCTTGATTCTGGGCTTTCTATCATACCAGATTTCAAAAGGTGTTTTCCCATCAACTGTGAATTTTCCAGTTCTATTTTATTATATATGCCTGCTGGTGTTAATCTAATTCTGCCACTACTTTCTGTGGAAAATTTTACTTTCGATACATGAGTGATTAGCCGCTTCACTAAAAGCGTTCTGATTTTCTTTTCTACTTATTTTGTTTGGAGATATATGAGCGCCGTTAACCTTTGTCTACTCCATATTTATGTAAAAGCTTTTTAACTAACTTTTTATTAAATTCCTAAGCCATTACTACTTAAAAATTCTCTGATTGGATGTCTTTGTACTTTTGCTTCTTCAAGTACTTGCTCCAATTTTTCTACAACTTCTGATTTTTCTTTAATAAAATATACAAATCTCATTTTTGAAACATCTTTGAAACATACAAAATATTTATAACCTGAGTTTGATAATACTTGAAATGGTCCCAAACATCTGCAAATAACAATTCTCCTTGTTTAGTACTATTTGGTCTTTTTTCAAAATTCTGACGATGCATTTTTTTTCACATTTATACATCCTGTACAATTTCTGTTATCAAAGTGAGTTTCAATATTTGGTTCTCTTTTGATCAGTTTTCTTATGTGTCTTCTATCCTGATGTCCCATTCTTTCATGATATAACTGTAATAGATTCTTTTCTTCAAGTGCATTTATTTTGGTATATGGGAGATTTTGTTCATTGCAACTTGAATAGCCTTCTTTGTTTACGATAGCCATTAAATAGGCCTTTTTTTCTCCATAGAATCTACATACACTTGGTCAGATATAAATATCACTATTTGATGCTATCATGAGCTGCAATACTGAAAATAAGATTTTTCTTAATATCAGGCATACGCAAACATCATTCAACATATTGAGATATTTTTCTATCTACAACTGATTCTACTTCAATTGTTCCATATCCTAAACATTTTGCTTCTACATATTGCTGATTTTACCTTGACTGAATGCTCGAATTATTAAAAGTTGTTAAAATAATTACTCATTTGTTATGTGTTTTGTAGCGCCATTATCAAAATACCAATTTTCTCTATCATTTTCTTCAGAAATAAAAACTTGTTCATCTACCGCTAACATAAAAGCATTAACTTCTGTTTTAGCTTTTGAATTTTTTATTTTTAAAATTTGCATTTCTTTCTGGCTTTATTTTTCTTTCTGGTCTACCATCTGCAATCCATTTTCTGCAATTTTTGATCCAGTAACCTTTTAAATGGCAGTAATTACAAGGAAATTTTTTCATTTTATCTTTGGTACTAATTTCTCTGTAGTTTCCTTTTATTGTTAACGCTTCTTGATTTTTAATCTTTGATGCCAACTTATTTGCTTCTGTGCAAAGCCAAGTTAACAGATTATCTATACTTTTTCTTTTCTATTACTATGAATCATGAGCCATGTAGTTTGGAAATTGAATAATCTTTGGCAAATTTCAAAATCTTACAATGAGAAGTATCTCTGGCAATGTACTTCATCTCTCTTGAATTTGAACAATTTCTTCCTGAAGCTACCTCCCAGCGCTGATCTGTACTGCTGGCAAAGTTCCAGTATGCTTTTTCTACATTCCATTTTGTAAAGAAAAAACTGTGAACAAGCATAGTGGCCTGTGTTCCATTCCACTCCTCCAAAAAGATTGTAGAATTCCCGCCAAACATCATCTGGCTTCAAAAGATTCCTTATTTGACTTCTAATACTTTGGCTTTGAGGTTGAAACCAACAAAAACATTACATCTGATTGAGTTTTGTTGAATTTGTCTAATTTCTTTTTGTATGCATTTTTCTCTTCACCTGTTGCTGTAGTACTGGGTTCTTGTGGCTTTTCTAATTTACCATATTGCTTCTATTGCATCTGGTATACCACTTAGCCTTATTTGCATAAGATGTTTCCAATCTTCCCAGTTTGCCTTACCTTGTAGTGAATCTTTCTGCATTGACAAATCCATTTTAACTATATAATAGGCTTTCTAATTTCTAATGTCTATTTAGAGTTATCTAGGCCTATTTCTTAGTTCTATTATAGGGTTTATCTAGGCTGTTTCATTCCTATAATTAGGGATGACCTAGCCTACTTTCCATTTCTGTTTCAGCATTCCATTAGGCTGTTACAAACTACTCTTCAGCTACCACTATTAAAGTAGATCGTTCTCTACTGGTACTACGCTACATATGAATAATGAAACACTAGAATAAAATGGATATTTTACTAGAAACTTAACCCTAAAATACACATGCGTGTTTATACATCGAGATTCACGCTTTCTATATTTTGTAACAGTAAATAACAAGACATGATGCATTTTATAAAATCGGCATGTTGTCAGATTGCATTTTTACTGGCCATAAGTAGCAAAACAAATACTAAAATAGCAATTTTTTTCATAGAATAAACAATATTATTTACATATTATATATAATATTATATATTATATTATATATATATTAAATTCTATATATATATTATATATAATATTATATATAATATAATATATATATTATATATATAATATATATTAATTATATTTATATATATATATTATATATATAATAACTATTCATAGTTCTTACTACAAATAAATTGGCCACTATGGCTCTGAAAATTTTCAACTTCTTCAGTGCTCGTGCTGAACCTCCTGAAAACATGGACCCCAAGGACATGGAGGAGGAAGAGGACGTGTAAATATTAGTTTACGGTGTGTAAGATGCAATCAGGATAATGTGTTTTTCTTTCTTTTATTATCGCACTAAAGTTTAACTTTGAAAAATTTAGCAAACAGCACGGCGGCGAAAAGTCAGCGCAAAGGCGCATAGACCAAGTTGAATAGGCGCTGATGTGACAAAAATATAGGCGCATTGGCGCTAGGGGCGTCTGACTATGTTCCCGGCGGCATAGGTGGAATAGGCGCAGGCGACATCAAAAAATTATAGGCGCGCCCAGCTCTGATATATAATAGTATATATTATATATTATATATTATATATATATATATATATATATATATATATATATATAATATATATTATATATATATTATATATATATATAATATACTATATATATATAATATTATATATTATGTAATATTATTATTATCCGCCTCCAACTTCATATACATATCGATTGTATTAATTCGAACATTTCATAAAATTGAAGTGAAATGCTTAAAATCAAATTGAAAACTTTAAATAAAGCAGCTTCACACTCTAAAAATATTAAAAAATAACCTTACTTAATGTATATATATAATTGTAATTTATTTTATATTTCATTATTATTTCACTCTGGATTGTTTAAAAAAAAAAAAAAAATTGCAATTTCTGAACATAAACGTAACTAAAATGTTGCTAGAGACATGCAAAAATCGTCCCACTATATACGCCGTCAGTTTTGATTTTTTTTTTCAATATATGCCAGTATATGATACTAACAACGAATTTAAGTGGTGACGGACATGCTTAAAAATATATAGGACCTGTTTTGTTTTATGACTCCGTCAGTTTTTTTTATTTATTTATTTATTTTTTTAAATATTGCTAGTATATGATACTAACAATGAATTTAAGTGGTAACGGACATGATTCAAAAGTTCGAATATTTTAAATAATATTGAACAATCATTTTATATTAAAATATTTTTTAAAAACAGTGTAATATTTTTTGGATTTTATTACGGTTATATATATATATATATATATATATATATATATATATATATATATTATATATACTATATATATATATATTATATATATATATCATATATATATATATTATAATATATATATATATATATATACTATATATACTTACAATTTTTATGTACAGTCCTTTATAATTTAAACAAAGAATACCCCAAGGTAAATCGCAAAAATGCAAAGGGTCGGGGGTCTCTCGGCCTCTAGGTGACGACTGGGGGGACTTCGTCCCTCTTCTAGTCCCCATCGCTCGAGCTCCTAATGAATATATGCTCTTGAACCTTAAACCTCAACTGCTAGCATAAGTAAATTTAATAAACTAAAATTGGCCTTTAAAACTGGACTAGATTATTTATTATTAATATTATTTTATATTATTATTATTATATTATTTTAGATTATTATTATTATTATTATTATTTTTTATATTATTTTATTATTATTATTATTATTATTGTTATTATTTTATTATTTATTATTATTTACTATTATTTAATATTATTATTTTTTATTTATTATTCTTTATTATTCTTTATTATTTATTATTATTTTAATTATTATTATTATTATTATTATTATTATTATTATTATTTATATTATATTAACTGGTTTATTATTTTATTCTAAATTATTATTATTATTATATAAAAATTTAATTATTTTATTATTATATTATAATTATTAAAAAATTATTTATTTCTTTTTATTAAAATTAAAATTAAACTTTAAATTTAATTTTTATTTTTTTATTTTTAAATTAAAAATTATATAAAAATTAAAAAATTATTTTTAGAAATATTATTTTAATTATAGACAGTGTTGAATTAATAAATTCATGTCTCAAAAAATTTTCTTAACAAAGGTTAGGAACTAATGCATAAAAGAAATGCCTTTTCTTTACAAAAATTTCTATCGCAAAATCAAAAGCCTTACACAATATTTAGCCTAGGTTGTATAAAAGTGTATTGAAAAGGTGTCAGAAATTTATAGCTTTACGGATTGTAACTCGTCATTCCTTTTTTTTTTGCGTTTTTACTTTAGAAGAAAAAAGTAAAACTAAAATTGAAGACACGAGATTAATCAATTATTTGCTTACGTTGTGTGATTACAAAAAAAAGGTATTTATTTAATTATAAATTCTTCATTCCTGACCACTTAGTAAAAAGTTCAATCTTTTAACGCTAAGAGCGTTGGTGTACATGTGTGTTCTATTTAGTAGGTTTTAAAATAAAATGGCTTAAGCTTAACTGGAAGCTGATAATAAACAAGAGCATAATATATATATATATATATATCTAGTATATATTTATATTATATTATATATATATATATATATATATATATTATAATTATATATATATATATTAATATATATATATATGGGCAACTAAAATATAAAAATATTTTATTAAAAATAAATAAATAATAATTGTGTAAATAAATTAATATATGTCTAAAAATATAAAAAATAAAATGATGAAAACTTTTTGTTCTATGATAATTGTTCAGATTGCTTTTTTCCAATATAAGCTGTAAAAAAAAAAATTAAGTTTTCGTCAATCTAGCGCAAAATCGTAACAATTGTCATCAAACGTGAAGAATTTCCTAGTTCTGTGTATATATAGAATAAAATGGTTTTATAAAATGGCGATCCATAACGGAGTCAAAGACAATCCTTACGTATGATGAGCATTTTTTTACGATTTTGCGCTAAATTTGACAAAACGAACGCAAACTCAAGCATTTATTTTAGCACAAATGCAAAAGAAACGGCTCAATAAAAAAATCAGTTGATTTTTTTCATTTGTTTTTTTCTGTCCATCTTGCTTCAGGGTGGTCGTAGAGGGGATTAAAAGAGTTTTTTTTCCGGCCTTTAAAAAAAATTAGTGTTAAAAAGACATCGGCTTTTCGGACCGAAGCAATTTATTATCTAGCGTACATGGGCTAAGAAAATATTCAAAATATATTGATATTTCGACTATACGATATTTTGGCTTGCTACACGACCGAAAGAAGCCTTATTTTCGTAGCGGTATTTTTTTTAATTATTTTTATTGAAAATATAAACTTAAAATGTACGCAAAATAGTAGGAAAAACTTCAAATAATTTTTTAATAACTATTTTTGGAAATTAAGTACTTATAGTTTTAATACAGTATTTACATGAATAGGAATCAACACAAAATTTAAATTTTGGTCAATAGTTCCCCATAATTACCGGGGTAGGTTTACGGCATCGTCGATACATATAGGTTAGGTCTCGCTTTATTTCCTGCTAGTTAATGTTATTTATACATAGATTTACTCTGTGTATACTTGACAAAACTTATCATAACCTGAACTAGAAGGGTCATAAACCAAGACCTAACCTATATGGATCAAAGATGTCGTAAACCTAGACCTAACAGATAGATTTACGATTAATGCAAATGGTAATTATTTACAACAAGTCCCTTATAACAGATTTTTATGAAAATCACAGCATAGACTCTAATATCATTTAATACTCAAATTCAAATATTCTCAAATTGTGATGTAAAAACATTAAGCTTTCACTAGTATCTGGCGAGAGCCTGTTCCTTTTTGGGGTGTTTACATTCCCACCTACACTAAAAATACGTCCCTCTCGGCTGATGAGGGAGGGGCTGATAAATATTTGCTTGCAAGCACTGATAATAATGGAAACCTTGGCCCATTTTCATGCCGCCATATGATTTCTCTTCTGTAGGCAGCATCTCTATGTTTTCGTAGAACCTCATTTCCTCTTTCACAGATTGCAAATTTGAATTATCTTTGCTCCTTGATGACTATCTCTTCAGTTTTTTCGAGATTAGGGTGTGTCAATTTGGAGGGCAAAAATAAAAATTCGTGTTTTTTTGTGAATGAGGGGTCCAAAAATATGCCTTTTGATGTGTAATATCCTAATCTAAAAGGATTTTCCTTATTCATAAACACTTAACTTGGTAAATTTGCACTTGATTATAATGTAAATTGAAATTTCTGAAAACAAGGGAATAACTTAATATAAACTCCAAGAAAATTTGCTCAAAAAGTGGTTAAATGAACTCAGATAATTTTATTTACATTTTGTCTCTATTATCAAAAACTGAAAACACATTGTATAAATGCAGAGCTGGGCGTTGCGCCTATGGCGCACTATCAATTCGTGGGCGCATAGGCGCAACAATTTTTAAAAAGGCGGACTAAGCAAAGGCGCACAGCCAATTCTGTGCGCCTATAGCCGCGCCTATGAACAGGAACAAAGCATTTTTTTTACCCTTAAAAGTTAGAACTTAGAAGCTTGGCAAACTTGTATGATTCTAAAAACCAGTGTAAAACATATATATATATACTATAATATTATATATATTATCTTATATATATATATATATATATATAATATTATATATATATATATATATATAATATATATATATATATATATACTAATATATATTATATATATATAGTATATATATACGTATATATATATATATAATTTATATATATATATATATATATATATTTATATAGTATAATTATATATATATATATATATATTATTATATTTATATATATATATATATATATATATATTATGTAGCGTCGGCGGGTGACCGAGGGCCCCGCCTCTTTAGGAGGGGTGATTCCGTCCACTCTAAATAAAATAAAAAATATAAAATAAAAAAAAATTTTCGCTCATTTTATAGCCAAGCGGTAGTACTACAAGTTTTATTTTATTTTTAAATTTAATTCTTGAAAGTTTTTATATTTTTTAAAAATGTTAGAAATTAGGGTACAAAATCCTTCTATAGATCAGCCATAGAAAACTGTGATTTTTTTTTAACTTCGTTATAAAATGCTACGTTTTTAATCGGACCTCAATTATTCTAAAAGTCAATACTCTCGAGTATTTTAGCTTTAAACTGGCAGTAAATTTTGATCCAAGCGTATTAGTGGCAAAAAAAGGGGCCTAATTGGTCCGATTCACCGCCGGCCGAAAAATTGATGGGGGGGTGCTCGGACGCACCATTGTTTTTCTATTTTACGTATTATTATTGACATTTTTATTACGAATATTTATTTAAATGTAATAAAAAGTTACTTATATTAAGTGAAAATTTTTTTAAAAATGAATTTTAATAAAAACGAGTTCAAAGTGTCAAAATTTTTGGCGGGAGGGGTGAATCGGACCAACTTATTTTTATTCTTATTTTTATTTATCATTATTGACATTTTTATTACTTATTAGAATTTTAGAAAACATAAGTTATTGTTTAAATGTTTACGAAAATATAAATGAAATTAAATGTAAAATGAAGATATAAACAGATGGTCCGAGTCACCCCTCAATGGTGGTCCGCTTCACCCGCTCCACGTCAGGCTGAGCTCGGCGTTATTCACTTAATAAACTTTTATTATTAAATTCATTTTATTTTTTTTGTGTGCTTATGCCGACTATAATATCGTGTTACAAAAAAAAAAAAAATTTCAAAAGTGATAAGGGAGAGTCGGGAGACCAAGTTATACCTAAAGTGGTCCGCGTCACCCCGCCGACGTATATATATATATATATAATATATAATATATATATATATATTATATATATATATATATATATATATATATATATATATATAGTATATATATATATATATATATAAATATAATAAATTGGCAACTATGGCTCTGAAGATTTTCAACTTCTGCAGCGCTCGAGCTGAACCTCCTGGGGGAAAACATGGATCACAAGGACATGGAGGAGGAAAAGGATGTATAGATATTAGTTTACGGTGTTTTAATTACAAAAATTAATAAGTGTGTTTTTCTTCCTTATAAAAGCATGCTTTTATTATCGCACTAAAGTTTACTTTGCAATAAATTTAGAAACATGCACCACCGGCGCAAAGTCCGTGAGGCGCAAAGGCGCATAGGCACTAGGCGCAGTAGGCGCTAGGCGCATTGATGGGACAAAATATAGGCCGCATAGGCGCTAAGCGGCACTAGGTCGCGGCGGCATAGGCGGCGGCGCACCAAAAAAATTATAGGCGCACCCAGCTCTGTATAAATGTAAAAAGTTTCAACCAACAATATTCATCAAATCTTGTTTCAATTCATTAATGGCTTCATTCTTCTGCTTGCATCCTGGCCTCTAATGACCTTCTCATTTCATGAGTATTACACTTTGCCAGAAGCCTCTGTTACTTGTTTCACACACCTCGCTATGGACAGGGGGGGATGTTCCATGACATGGCGCACTTTGGAACTGCATTGGCCTCTTAACACTTTCTTATTTTGATATTTTGAGTTACAAGTAAGTGGAGGTTCATAAACATTTTCCTGACCAGTCTAGTCAGCCAAAAGGGAAGTTGCATTTTGATTTACTGCAGGTGCTTTCCTAGACCGAACAGATAGGTCTCCTGGTATATCATCATCATTCTTAATCATATCTTCTGGACTCTGTTCTTTCTTCTTGGTCTTCTGAGCATAAAAAGTGTCTGAAGGCACCATTTCACTAATGCGAACAATGATGACGTTTGATTGTTGCAAAACAATCATCTGCTACTGCTTCCTTTCGAGATTTTAGGAGCTTCAATTGATAAGGAATGTGGCGAGGTCCTTCCATCCAAGAGAATTCCTTATCAATTGAATTATCTTCTGGACTCCTGCTTTCCTTTCTTCTTGTCTTCTGAGCATAAAAGTGTCCTGAAGCACTATTGTCACTAAATGCAAAACCATGAATGAACGTTGGTTGTTGGCAAACATATCTGCTACTGCTTCTTCTGAGATTTTAGAGTCATTGATAAGGAATGTGGCGAGGTCCTTCCACCCAAGAGAATTTCGATTATTGTAAACCAGCAGGGATAGTAAACTCCAACAATGTATTCACAAGCAGTTGTAACGTCTTCAACTTGTTGCCTTTAAGGCCATGTTTTTGCGACAACCCCTATTTGCAGTTGTTAACCACTGAGAGTGGCTTAAGGACCAATTTCTAATAATTGCCAGATCAGTTGGAAGTACACTTGTCCTTATGGCCTGAGTTATCCTGTAACATAAGCCTGATGCTGTAAGAGAGATCTTTGACAACAGTGTAACTCAATGGAACCAAAGGCTCTAGAAAGGATATTCTGGCAATGAGGAGATTGATTTCTAGTTTCTTTTGCAGTATCAAGCATGTTGCAATCTTAACCCTCCACTTGTGTTATTTAGCAAAGTTTTTCATCAACTCTGTAGATCAAGTGCGCAAAGGTAGCGTTCTTAATATGAAAGATCACAAACTAACCAGATGAGTTTTTAGACGATTACAGCTTTGCTCACCAATGTATGACTTCTCTTCAGCCAGTGTTACATTCGTTGCGTCCCACATGCCTGCAACTTTTATTAATGTTTTTTTCTTTAAGAATCCACAAGTGGTTAGCAATAACTTCGGCGGTTTCTTCGTTGAGTTTTCTCTGGAGTAAAATGGCAAAGATACTTTCCACCTGCTCACTGCCAACAGTGTAATGCTCTTCTTTCATAATACTTGGAACTGATGAATTGGTTTTGCTTTGTAACAGCACTTTAAGTGGAATCTTTTGCACCATGCAAGAGATACTTCATTTGCATATCCTGCATGAGCATGAAATTTGTCATCAAATGATTTCATGACTTTTTCTTGTCCCCGTTTACTTTATTGTGATCAACCACAAGTCTCCTGTTTCCTTCAGTAATTAATCCAGCATCCAAGAATGTAGCTGTGTAAGGCAGCTGTAGCACGTAGACCGCCCATACTAATGCTTTGCAATGCATGCATTGCTCATGTAATGTATATACTGGACTTGTACTTGAAGTATAAGATACATCACAATCAATCACATTAATTTGCAAAGGGAATTTCAGATTCTTCTCTTACATCATTTGGCTCTTCTCTTCGTCTGGAAAAGAACTCATTTGGGTGTAATGTTACTCTTCTCCTTTTCTGCTTTATACAGAAATTCTTTCTTAGATTCATCTTCTTGCCTCTTTCTGCTTTTATTTGTCTTGCTGTGCTCAGGTAGAGTCTGGTAATCCAATTGATGCTGTCCACAATTAAACCTTCTCCTTTGACTATTAATAACCTAGTTCTTTGACAGGGATGTTTAATATCCTTAGAACAAGAGAGGAGATGTGCACTGTCATTTTACAGTCCGGCACACTAGACCATGGACCTCAATTCTGTACATAGCTTAATCTCGCATTGCAATTGAGCAGGATGTCAAGAGATTGTCTTAATGTTTTCTATGAAAGCTTTTCAATTCCAGTTTCTCTGCCACGTAATATGTTTTGGCTTCCAGTTTTTCTTCTATCTCTTTCAGGATGTGACTCTCGAATTTAAAATTGGCACAAAAACAACTGTTTGCTAGCTCCAACTTTTCAAGCACTTTTGGATAAAATCCTTTGCAAGAGTGGCTGCTGGGTAATTCCTGACATTCTCTCACTCTGCTCTCTTAGCAGAAGTCCATATCTTGACATTCACATAGAGTTGGAGTTCGAGAAAGGCAGCATTTCTCAAACAGTTCAATGAAGTTGACTCATGTAAGTGGATTGCCAGTTCTTGTCTTCCTTTTAATAGCCAGGTTAAGAAAACAAGAAGTTTCGTTTTGTTCCATAATAATAATTAAAGACCTCACTACCGCGAAGAGTGGTTTTCTTGCTTTGGATATACAGTGGCATGTAATTTTTTAGATGTTTAGTATATAATATAGGTAAATTTCTAACCTTAGAGCAGAGTACAGACAAGAAGTAATGATAAGAAGGAACTTGCTTTAGAGAGACAGTTTGCTGCGAATTTTACATTGAAATGTGAAATATCAACGATTTGAAGTAGCTAATTACAAGCAAACCAATGTATTTGACAATTCTTGTAATAATAATTGCGAATCGCTATCAAAACAATTTTTTGACCCCTCATTTTTTGACAAAAAGGAAGTCAAAAAATATGCTGAAAGCACCATGTCACATCAGTGGCTGTTGCCAGGGTTCTGATCCGGCAGCTTTCCAATTCTGTACATCTTTTTTTGTCACGTGAGCAAGCTCCTCGGTTATGCTATTTAAATGCACTCTAGAAGTGGTTCACTGTCAGAGATGCCATTCTTGTGGGTTTCAAGATAGCTTAAGGAATTCCTTATTAGACTTTTATAATATGAAACGATTTAATTATTGAATCTAAAAAATCTCTCATAATTCTTCACAAAAGTTAGAAGTATCGCATATTACAATACTGATACTCCCAAAATGGCTGATACTGCGAACCAATGACTATCCCGTACATCCCTAGTAATATACCTACGGTACCTAATTAGAATAATAAATAATACAGTAACCAGTAATAATATCAGTAATAATAATAGAATACCTAATAATACTAGTAATAAAATAATAATGATAGGTACAGTAATATAAAAACACTTGGTATTATTAGGGAAATTTTTCTGATTTATAGTTGTCATTTATTTAATTTAAATTAAATACAAATATTGAATAAATATTTTTCCTAACAAAAACTGCATTTGAGTTTCTAATCTTAAATTTTTAAAGCAAATACTTATATTATAAATTACTCTTTTACACCCAAATTTACCTTTTACCCCAAAACCAATCACCATTAATATTTTACGAACTAAAAGGAATATGTGCAATTATTTATATCAAAACTCTTACTTTTACACTTTTGTATATATGATATTAGTCAGATTTTAATCCAAACTGAAAATTGGCTGAGATACAGACCATAGTTTATTTTTGGAGTTTCTGAAAAATTATTTTCAGAACACGGGGGAAATTTCACTTATTTAATTTAAATTAAATACAATTATTAAATATAATATTTTTTCTAACAAAAAAACCTCAATTGAAGTTCCTAATCACTTCAATTATTAAAAAAACTTATATGTTAAAAAATTACCCGTTATACCCCATGATACCCGTTTTCCCCCATTTTACGATATATATATATATATATATATATATATATATATATATATATATATATATATATATATATATATATATTATAAATTAAGAAATAAAAATAATATATATTCTAAGGAATAATGAAACAAATACAATTTTTCTTACCATTGTTCTTCAATAGTTCTTGATTTTTGATTTGTTATCAGGTCTTTTCTGCTCCTTTTGCACGTGGTAGCAGTTATTTCAGCTTCATTTGCTACACTTTTATGGTAGAAGCTGTAAATGTCCATATTCATCAATTTCCTTTTTTTGCCTGTTGAGCCATCTGAATCTGATGCAGCAGGTGAAAATGATCCTTCTGACTCTGAGTCACTGTTCATTGTTTCAGTGTTATTGACTTCTAGTCTTTGATTTAAGGGAGAGTTAGAATAAAATTTAAAGTACTCTTGAAAAAGAATAACTTTCATCAACTTTTCGTTGTTTTATCAACAATTCAATTTGAAACAGGATAAGCATCATATAGCAATCTTTAAACTACATTCTTAATTTCTGAAAACGGCAGTTATAAAGTCTGTTTTTAGCTCATCTACAAAAGTTTTTATCCCAGTTGCTGTGTTACTAGCAAACTGGAGAAACTTCTCCATTGAATAAATAAATGGTATAATCTGTGATGTACATGCATCATCTGCACTCATGTCTTTTGTGGCTTTTTCAAAGTGTGTCAGAATGCATACAAGCATTTCAGCAAGCTGCCATTGGCTCTCTGTTGGGTTTTTCAAATTTGCATGATTTCTAGAAATGAAATATAATGCAATGGCCTTTTTCTGTTCGCAAAATCTTTCAAGCATATAATACGTCGAATTCCATCTTGTGGAAACATCCTGGATTATTTTATGCTCTGGTAAACTTAGTTGACTTTGAATTTCTTTAAACTTTGCCACTCCACTTGAAGAGTGATGAAAATGTCCTGCTATTGCTCGGAATACAGCTAGCATATCACTTACTGCTCTTTGTTCTTTGAAGAGCTAGTTTTTGTAGAAGTTTGAATTGTGTGTATTAACATGGCAGATTGTTTTAATTATCAGGTGGATTCTTAATGAGGCGACAGGACTTAAGCTGCATTATCTGTTAAGATCATATGCACTTTTTCATGAGGTATACCCCAAGTTTGCAGTGATTCATTGATGAATTTGCTAATATTACTTCCTGTATGGGCCTCAGAAAAGTGTGAAACTTGTAAGATATAATTTTTAAGTTTGTATTCAGGTGTTAAAAATCTAGCAGTCAAACTATAAAATGACTCGTTAGTGTGCTGGCATGTCCAACCATCGGTAGTTAAACTAATGAAATGATGTTGATCTAATTCATACTTTATTTTAGCCTTTATTGTTACATACATTACAGGAATAACTTTAGTGGAGAAATGAGTCCGACAAGGTACTTTATATTTTGGGGCTAGATGCTTCAAAAGCAGCTTAAATCCTTTAACATCTACAATAGAATATGGCTGCAAATCTAAACATATCATTTCACCAATATGACGTAATACTCTTAGCCTTAGGATGATCATGTTGCCACACTTCTTTTCTTGTCCAATATCTTGTCAGATGCTGAATATAATGTTTCAACTTATTAGTTCTTAAAATGAAATTATTCAAAAAATTATTAATTATAACCTAGGAAATGAAAGCAACATTGATTTAAGAGTAATCGCATTGTTGTTTAATATCAATAAATAAACTAATAAAAGTTTTCAGTACATTTGTTTTTTTTTTATTTATATAAATATTTAATATGTAATATTTTCAACATAACAACTCTACCTATTTTATTCATAACAGACCAAAATTTACCTGTCTTGATGTTCCTGGTGCAGACATATTTGAGCTTTTCCCTATGGGTCTGCTGTTTCTGCTTGGTTCGGGATCATCACATTTTTCTACTTCTGGTATTACGGTACTTTTGTTGTGCAAATATCTGTTAATACTTTTGATTTTCAACTGCTTCATTTGAGGATTTAGCATTGGAAATCATGAATGGCATTTTTATTGTGAACAGTATTATGCACCCTTTTGAGATGGTTTAGAAGATTTGTTGTTGTCATTTTGTGAGGTTCAATACTTCCTCTGGACAAATTCTTCTTGCATAGTATGCACACTGCTTTACTGATATCATCATCATCTCTTATTTTAAAGTAATCCCATATAGGATTGGAACTTTGTTTAGGCATTATACTTTGTTATATTTGAAATTAATACCAAATCTGAAATAATCTGAAACAGCACTATATTAATTATTAATAAGGATATACAGTATATAATTAAGAATAAGAAAATAATATTCAATAGCATTACATACACATACATTTAACTTATTTTTGAAAATTTACCCAAGACAAAGCTTTGTCAAAAAATGCCTTTAGCTTCGGCTTCGGCACACCAATAATAATAATTATTATTATTATTATTATTATTATTATTATTATTATTATTATTATTTTCAATTAATATAACTTGATTCATTTTTTATCTCTTGACTCAATAATTTTGTGTGATCAATTTTGTTAACATTCAAGGTATTTCAGCCATCTTCTTAAGTTTTAATACGATAATATTCTCTAAAATTTAAGATAAAAATAATTTAAAATTTATTTTATTGAAACATGAAATTATCATGTTTTTTTTTTTCTGCATAACCAAAAACATCTTGAAATAATTTTTTTTTGGGGGCGATGGGAAACGAGTACTATTATGATTAAATTTAAACATTTTCTTCAAATAAGACATGAAATTACTCTATTATCTTTTCTATAAAAATTAAAAACAAAATAAGAGATTTTTTTTTTTGCAGCTAATTCTAAATAAGAATTAGTTTTAAACATTATTTTTTTTTCAAAAGACTATGGCTGTTTTTAAAACTATCTTTATTATTGAATTATCATAAAAATTTTCATCTGGCTTTAAAGTTTTGTATTTCATTTTTACTTTTACAATATCTGCATGAATTTCTTACGGGCTTTTTCTTGTTCACTTTTCAGTTTGGGTTGAGGTATCTAATTGATTTATTTTTAAGTTTTTGTGTTTCCTATTTTAATTCATTAAAACAAGTCTCAGAATTAAATTCACTTATGTTATCTTCAAAATTAGCTTCAGAATTTTCTCATAGTAATAATTTCTGAAATCAACTTCTACTATTATCAATTAAATGTCTGTTGATTAATTTTAAAAATATCCTCACATATCCACTGGGATGATATCAATTTCTTACTAGGTTAATCAGGTTTACCATCATACTTAGTATATCTATGATAGATAAATTATATTTAAGTGATAGCATGGTTTATGGCTAGTATAAGATTTTTATCATTTAAATAAATATTAGATAAAACACTCCAGACTCGTGCATTGATTAAAGTCCATTAAAATAGTCTTGATTTTTGCAGGGCTTGACTGCAAAACCACACACAGAGCTAACTCAGATATTGGTGCAATTATTTTCTGAAAGCAGTGCGTCTCTTTTATCTAAATTTTTTTCGCTGTCATCTAAATAATTTTAGATATGTTTGCTAATTTAATACTGAGATACTGCCATTTGATTGGTTTCTACACCCTGGTTGGTCTTCTGAAAAGTCATTATGAACTATGAATTCGGGCTCAGATTTTCTTTGTTACTAGTATTGATTCTATGAAACATTTTCTATATATAGATATATATATAGAGATTGCATACGAATGTCTCTGGTGTGCTTACGAAATGCCAAATTGGTACTTTCATATTATTTACATTATTTTGAAAAGAGACAAATCGAGGAGTGATTGTAAATGACCAACCTTTGCTTGCTAGCAGCAATTAAATCTTTGACATACCTGTGTTCAAATATGTCATCATTTAAGAGCTAAGCCTAGCTGAATATGCATAAACTAAGGTATGGCTTGAAGTCCTGTTGGTGAAACTCTTCTAACCATATAAACTGTATATAGACAGGCTTTGGTAATATTCATTTTAATTTAATGTAGTGGCAACGTTAATATTCAATGCAGCTTACTGAATATTTTTAAATATTTTTTGTCAAACAGGAAAAGTTTTTATTCCATTCTGCGATATTTTTATCAGAAAGGATATTTTGATTTGATTATGGATATTAAAAGTGAAGTTGGAATTAAGGAGGAACTTTTAGAAAGTTCGGAAGTATTAGAGACAATTTTCCACACAACTCTGAGTCTAGGGAGACGGCTTCGGTAAGATTATTATGTGTATTATTTTATATTATTATCATTATTTATTATTGATTAATTTATTATTATTATTATTATTAATTATTATGTATATCATTATTATTATTATTATTATTATTATTATTCCCCCGTAAACATAGCCCCTTGTTGTGGGTGGGTGGGGGGGGGGGGGGCCTCAGATACCTTTTTTGGATTGTATCTGCTAAGCACCTCGTTGTTGTTTTTTGGTTGAACAATTTTTCCCCGACCTATTTTTCATCATTCATATAGATTGTCACTATCTTGCCCCTTATGTTGTTCTTACTATAAGAATATTATATTAATTATTATTATTATTATACTTATTTTTGATTCTTGTTCTTCTTGTTTTCCTTATTGTTTTGTATATTGATAAGTTTGGTTTTATCTTTTATGTATGATTAGGTGCACCTTATTTTGTTTTAATATATATATTCTTATATTTACATATTTCCGCTTACCATCTTACCCCCTTCCCTCCCCTCCCCGGTTTATATCCCTTCTCCTCCGTTTTCTGTATGTACTACCCTATGTATTCATGATCTCTATTCTGAGAGTCTCCCCAATCGCCTGATTCCTTGTGGCTACCGAGCTGTTGTCTCTGTGTGTATATATGCCCATGCTTGCTTCCCTCCGTGGGTGAGGGGTACAGGTCAAAAACCGGTCATTTTCGTCTTTCTCTGGGCCGCCTATTGTTGGGTACCCGAACCTTGCCTAACCATTGAAGAGACTTTCCTGCACTTGGGCGCATAATCTTGGGCTTCGCGTCCTTCTGCCGTGTGGTGCATAGGCTACTACTTTCCTTTTATCTTCTGCCATCTAGTGGACTTGATGCGGAGTTCGAAGGCCTTTTTCCGAGGCCACAACCAGATGGGTCCATCCCACTAAGGGTGGGGTTTCTAGGGGAGAGGTATCTAATGGCTCTGTGCTCGTGGTGATACGAGTGGTTTCACCGCTGTTCGACGGATCGTCTTTCAGCGCCTCCGGGGATATTATCGTTTTTATTGCATTATTGTGTTTTATTTATTGAAAAGCAGATGTTTTAATGGGGTATTTTAAATATGGGTAAAAAAAAAAAAAAAGAATAACGTTTTCAAGAAAGAGCTCATCATCTGGTCGGGCCCGGCAACCCGAGCGCCGAGTCTCGCCTGGTCGCGTTCCAGTCCAGTAGACCGCAGATCTAGTATGGAGGTCTTTGATGCCCTTTATTTGATGAAAATGGTTGGGTACTTCCACCACCATGAGCAATCGAGTTCGAATAGGGTTCCTGAAGTTTACGGACCGTGAGCGGCCAGGTTCTCGGAACTGACCAGTTGGGTTTATGCTCGGATTCCAAGAGCTAAGATCTATTTGGTGGTTGCTAGTTCATGATGTAAGCGGAACTCGATCCTGGCGCTACGCAGTCACTTAACCGACACTCGGTAAGCTAACTGGGCAGCGGGCGTCAGTGGTGTTGTTATTGAGGGACGTCGATAGCTACTCTACAGGAATGTAACCCACATGGTTTAAATAATTATGTGAGTCATGATCGCGGACCAGGCGTCACCAGCCGTCGGAACCGCAGAGCATGTTAGTAGTCTCTATAGGATGGCCTTCTTACATGAGGTCTGGTAGCAGTCTCGGTTGCCCTAGGCAGCTCGACGCATAAGAGAAATCTGTTGCGATCAAGCTGATCTCGACGACACAGATGATCCGCCTATACTCGGTCCTTTAGTCTTACAGAAGTGAAGGGCGCTGATTCGCGGTGCGCATCAAGTCATAAGTGTGTACTTGATATGCCATCACCTCACGATCTATCGGTGTCCTGTCTCAGACGGCGCGTTGCTCGTATGGTGACTGTTAGCGAGAGATGTTACATAACACTTAGTCAGCGTACGCGATTTACTTGTGCCTTCTGATTTTTCAGTTATTGTCAGCATTTCAATCGCGTCCATATCGCGGGACAGAGCATCTCACGCAAGCATGGGAACTTCGTAAAAACCAGCTCAATCCTCGATGGCGATGCTCTTGGAAGCTGCTGCTTCAAACTGACTGAGCACAAGCTATCGCCAATGAGGAATAGGTTCGATCCTGGTTCGTGTGGATAGTCTTTCTCTAGAAGCGAGCCAAAGCGCAACTGATCAATCTCTGCTTGCGCCGATATACAATGTGGGGATTATGGAATATGCCTTATTCATTTCTAAACTCGCTCGATTGGATCTACTGTTCGTAACACGTCAAAGGGTACGCGCTCTCGAAACATGATTGCGACTCAGCTGCCCGAGGTTTCTGCGTTTCTGGATGAGCACTTTTCACAGTACGTACATGATATGCACATTGGCTCACAACGTCATGTATCAATCGGTCTTACGCGGCTAGATTGCGTCATTCTCGACGAGGGTCAGATATGTCGACGATGAAACACCAGTAAGCCTGTTCGGTAGCCATTAAAATAGTACGGTATACACGCGACGGGTCATCGATTCCCTCCCTCAGCAGTAAGGAGCAACCTCATTCACCAACGACGACACATCTTGAACTCTTGAATTTACCCATTATAACTTATTAATTTGGTTTAAAAGAAAAACTTTGTATTTAAACGCATGCAACAAGGGTATCGGACTTTGTTCTCGTGCCTTTTGCACTCGCTAGACGCTGAACGATAAGTTTCAAGTGCCGCATCAGTAATTTTTTGTGTTTGAGCGGTCACCAGAAGATCTTTGGCTGGTGGTGTCAGTTCAACCGATATCGAAGGGTCGTCTCAACGCAGGCCAGTGTGCTCTGAGTGTCCGATAGAGACGATGATAACACGGTTAATGACCCCGAGACGTATTCTCTGGTGCGGAGTCTTCCCAGACATATTTCTGACATGTGGAAATTCTCTACCACTCCAACTGTGAAAAATATCCTCCTCGTTGTCCCAACTGCAAGGGTCCACACCCAGCCTCCTCTGTTCACTGCCCCATTTTTTTCTTTGTGGGTTGCGAGGCCATCTCGACCCTTCTTGCTTCTTCCCTGATGTGCTCACTATACCTCTTCAGCATCGCCTTCCGCACATCTTATCTTCTCACTCTTCATAGTGATCGCGACGTTATTGGCCTTTCCTAGTTGCGACTGAGCCATTGTTGTATAAGATTCTACACCCTGCTCAGCTCTGTTTCATATTCCGTTAAGTTTAGGGATTTCCCCTGGTCGTTAGTTTACTAACACGGTATAGCCGCATTCCTGTGTGCTTTGGAGGTACCCGTACATCAACAAAAAAATTCTTCTTCTTCTTCTTCTTCTTCTTCTTCTTCTTCTTCTTCTTCTTCTTCTTCTTCTTCTTCTTCTTCTTCTTCTTCTTCTTCTTCTTCTTCTTCTTCTTCTTCTTCTTCTTTCTTTCTTTCGTTCTTTTCTTCAATCTTCCATTAACTGTTCTTTCTTCTTTCTGTACTGGTATATAATTCAATAGAAGTATCGTATCAATCTTCTCTTCTTCTTCTTCTTCTTTCTCTGCTTCTTCTTCTTCGTCTTCCTTCTTCTTCTTCGTTTCCTTCTTCTTCTTCTTGCTTCAATCATCTTCTTCTGTTCTTCTTCTTCTTCTTCTTCTTTCTTGTTCTTCTTTGCCTGGCTGGCTTGCTTGTTCTTGCCTTCTTCTTCTTCTTCTTCAGACGAATATATTTTAAGTAAGCAAACTCATATGATGTCTAGGCATTAAAAAGATGAAAATATATTTTAATAAAAATACACTGGTTAAGATATTTGTTTTAATAACGAAAGACCAGGATTCTACCATATCACACCACAATCATATAAACAAAAATCGCTTATACGAGACTTGCCGTGAGTGGATTGTAAAGTCTTTGCTAACTAGTCGGCGTTATTTCTTAATTTTTTTTTGTATCTTTTATAAAACCTTTTAAACAGGAAAGAAACTTTTGTTTAAATAAAGAAATCAAAGAGGAGATTGAAATTAAAGAAGAGCCTTTTTGGATATCAAAGAAGATTAATGAATACAGAGAATGATCAATCCCTATTGAGCAAATGTTTGTGTTTAGATGGAAATCAGACGATTGCGGTGAGTTGACGTATCGCGATAGAGAGAATTGATGAGATGTTGAAAATTTAGATTTATGAAACTAAATCATCCATGTTGCTTCCTCAATTGTTTCAGTGCCAGTGCCTTCAACATCCTTTTACAAGAGATATTAAAACATGCAGAACATATGGGTGTTATGTCGTTTCAATTGATCTTAATTAGTTTTATTATTTTAGATTTATTTATTATATTACATTCGTATTTTCTGTATTTTATCGAGAAATGTTTTTGTGAAGAACGGCATCGTATAATCTCGGGGGGGGGAGTCTGTGGCAATACGCGATGGGGGTGGTTAAAGAAACCTTCTTGGTTCAACGACACAGATGCTCAAGAGGTGAGATAAAAACTCAAAAGAGAAGACCTCTACAATAGGTTACAATTGAAGATATAAGCAAAAGTAAGTTTGGCTTCGAAGCGGCTTGTTTTGAGCTGTTGAGCAATTTTTTGTAGTAGATGGAAGTCAGGTACGAATAGAGAAGTAAAATGTGATTTGCGTTTCTTATTAATTTCTTTTGGCTTTTGTTTGTATTACAATATAACATTTAGTGATTAAACGGGAAATAATGGTGTGATATTTATTCATAGTTATTCATAAAGTGTAATGAGTAATGAGGGTTCTGTAAAACTTCTTATAACATCATAGTTCTATAGAAGGTTAAAAGCTAGTTTATATCCATCCTAATCCTAGTTTTTATTGAAGTTCAAGCTTACGCGCAGATTCGCACCTTCGGTATTTTTATTGTTTCTTCTTCTACTCCATCCAAAAGCTGCATTTTGTTCTACAAGTCTGGGATGCCAGAAACCCTGGGTTTTGGGGTCTCGATATAAAATTAAATATTCATAATTTTATAGTGATATTTGATACATATTTTCATACACCACCTTAAGTTTCAATTACTGATTTAACTTAAACTTACCTAAAAATATGCACTTAAATGTGACAATGTGTTTGTACGAAAGAGAATTAACTTCTGGAACTGAGATTAATTTTCAGAAAAGAACCATTTTTTATTTCTCTGTTGCTGAATTTGAAAACTTCCTGTAGAAGTAGAGTTGGTATAATTGAGGACAAGTGGGTTGTTCACAATGGTTTTTTTTTTACATACAAACTCCCATTGAAAATTACACCTGGGTTTTTTTCCAAAATAAAAATACATAAAAGGCAATAGTTATTAAATTAATGGGTATTAATGATTTATATTCATTTAATTCCTTCAATCTGTATCTTAATTAAAATGCTCTTTAATTAAAGTATTTTTTATTTCTACTGTAGTGAGAATAAATTTAAGAAATTTCTCAGTAGCTATTAAAAGTAATGTTTTTTATTTTTTATTACCTAGGGTATGCCTCATTATACTTAAACAAATATTTATGTAGTAGGTAGGTCTACTGTATGTATATATATATATATATATATATATATATATATATATATATATATATATATATATTAATAAATTTTTATATATTTTATATATATTATATATAAATACTTTTAAACATGCTTTTTGGTTTCCTGTGATTAGTATATATATTTATATATATTATATAATATATTATATATATATATATATAATATATATATATATATTATATATATATACTATAATATATATAATATATATAAATTTAAAAACAATATATATATATATATATATATATGAACTGATAATGCTTCAGTCCAGATTAAAATTAATTGTTAATGGTGGGTAATTAGTGAAATATGTGATTCAGCAATAGTTTATTAAAAAAACACTAGTGAAATATTTAGGGCACGTCAATAATAATTAAATGCAATGATGGTAATGAAAGTTTTAAATTGAATAGCAAATGTTAATACACGATATTACAAAAATGGCAAATTAGCCGGTTTAATCGGCTTGAGCCTGATAAGAGCGTGACCTGCTTGTGCGAGTGTCAAAATCAGAATCTTTTTACCCCGGTTGGTGCCTCATGGGCGGCCCTAGCAAGCTTGCTCACATTTCAAATGACCTAAGCTCTTATTGGTTGGTTTATAATTTTTAAAAGTTTTTAAAGTTTAATAAGAAAGCCTTTACATGGCTCAGATGCATGGGTTTTTCTTTTTTCGGCCTGTACAACCTCATAAGTTAAGGGTAAGCCAGGCTCCCGTACTGGATGTCCGATAACGTATTTGGAAACACATGTGCCCGAGACTATCTCTCTCTGTATTTGAATATATAACATAAAGTCTAATGTTTTGATTTCAGATATATTATGATATATATATATATACTATGTATAATATGTATATATTACTATATATTATATATAGATGTATATATATAATATATATAAGTATAGTTATATATATATATATTATGATATTATATACTTATAAATATATATAGTATACTTCTTTCTTGTTTTTTCTTTCTTTTGCTTTATCTCATTCTTACATTTTCCCAAGAATGGGAGTTAAGGTGCGTAAGGGCATCGGAAAAAAAAAGCAGTAGAAGAACATGACATAAGTGAAAAGAAATGCCCAGCCTTACTGCCCCCTCAGTACATTAATTAGGAGAAAACTCATGCCAGTCAGAAATCCACGCCTTAAAGTTCATGGGAGCGCGATGGACGCGACTCAACTATGGTAGATCTGTCATGTAAGAGTTCTTCCTTGGCGCTAGGTGGCACACAACTATAGCTCCGCTAATCCCCCGCCATTCACTGTCACTGTCATACGACGACTTTATTCTCGCTCTACCAGAACTCCAATTTCTCCTCCTAACACATTCGTGTTACTGACTCAATTCCACTTTTTCTTTCGGTCTCCCCAGACGGTCGTTTCCCAACACACTTCGCCACTATACAATCCGCTTAACCAGCGACTATCATTACATACCATTTCCATCTGACAAACGATCTAACATGACCTTTCATTTTATTCTCCAGAAAGATCATTTACCTATTTCTCACACCACCAATAGACTCCTCTAATAAAGTATCATTCCTCATTTTATCAATTCTTTCCTGACACCCCTAGCACACCCCTAAGATTTGTCCATCTGAACACTGTGAACTCTTAGATCTATACCTTTTATTCAGACCATAGTCTCACTACCATACATAACACAGGTGAACACACAACATCCTCATTCGTAAGCCTAAGCCACACTGCAAGACCATTAGTCCTTTATTTGAATCATTCACACAAAGTTGAGATTGCACGCGCCACCTTCTGCATTCACAATTTCCTACTACAGTCTGCATCGTCCCGTTCCCTTTTCATCCACAACATATACCCTAAATATTTTCTAATCCATATCCGACAATGAATTCCAGGCTGCTCAGATCTAACATAATTCCACACTGAGGACTGTCCCCCTTCACTGTACAACGCATAACATCTTACTCTGTTGTCCGTTTACTTTCAAAAGCGCCTTCCTTTACACACCCTGCAAATCTCCTACCAATCCTCTCAAACTCGTCAGATCAGATTCGCACACAGAACCAAATCATCCGCATAGCTATATTATGTGGTAGGTTGTCACCTCCACTCATTCTCCATTCTCTGCACATGGTTCTAGACACCATTTCCACTGCCATCTCCCCACTTCCCTCGATTCTTCATAAACCACCATCCTATACAATTGAATACCAAGGGACATAACCCACCTTGTCTTTACTCGGCTATTAATCTAAACGCATACCGAACCCAATTGACACCATTTATTTCTTACACACAGTTCACTATCGTCTATCGTCATAGCCTAAATCCCCTTTTTTTTTTTTTTTGTGATTCCATTCAGAAGCCCTACACCAACACTGTACATCACTAAAACAGCCTGCCAGTAATAACGCTTCCTATTAACTCTATCATAAGCGCGCCTTTTGCAAATTACATAAAACCTAAACTAACTCTAGTTTATTCTATCTCCGTCATTTTCTCAAATTATTTTGTTTCACATGTAAAGATTTGCATTCCAACACACACATCCTCCTACCCACTCTGCCTAATAAAACGGGGCACCTTGCTCTTCACCAATCCAGGGTCCTTTGCTTCAATCCACTCGCGACTCTTTCGAGACCAAATACCGCATATACACTTCGCCTACAAAACTCAATTTATTAAACCTTATTTCCCTATATTTCTACAGTTTCCCCTTTTTAATCTCGCTTACGCGCTTATATTAATGGTACTATTACACCGTCTCTCCTCCAATCCCTTGGAACTATAACTCTCTATAACGAGCTTTATTAACAATTCAAATTCCAATAATCACAATCACTCGCTCCGTTCTTCGAATGCATTTCATCACCAGTAATTTTCATCTATACCTGCAGATTTTACCATTCTTCTTTTCAATCTTTTTCACTCTTAACTCTTCCTATTTACTTCCTCCTTACTAATACTCTCATCCCCAAAATAGCCTAATTCCCTTTCTTGGCACACATCCAACTCCAAAGCATGGTCATGCGGCATTCACGCATCACAACTCTTCACATTACTGTTAGAAATTGGTGCAGAATTTTTCGAAGTATTCTTTCCACATACTCCTCTCACACGCATTTTAATTTCCAGTTAGCAAAAGCCGCTTCCCTATTTCATATATTCTAAGGCAGATTCCCACTTATTTGCTCATCTCCTTGAACCCATTTCGACGCTTTTCCTTCAGAAGAGCTTTGTCCCTATTGCCCTTGGTAGTCTCCATTCATCCTCGCTTCCAAACTGTTTACAATGTTACACCTCTTGTTTCCTCACTAACGTATTTAACGCCGGTTTTTAAAGGTTAATTTCCCTTTTTTTTCTCCGCTTATATAATTCCAAGCTCTTTCTTTTGAGTCTTCAATCATTTGCTTTTAGTACTTCAAGGAACCACTTCTTGTTTTTACGCTTAACCCCGCTTTCCTCACGACTTACTTCATCTCGCGACAGCTTGCACAACGTGTTTAACATTTTTATTCCTCTTAGCACAACATCCACATACTTCTTTGCACTACTAAAACAATTGCTTCTTTTCATTTGCCCCCAGAAATGTTTCAGTATCAGACTTGTTTCACATTCAACCGTTTAACAAGCGCAGCGTTCTCACATTTTTTCCTATATAACCTTGTTCCCTTACCTTCTCACTCTTAATTTTACCTAACTTCCTTTCGTTATCACATTCCTCTCTCCATCCAAGCCGGCACTAACTTAATTTTACAGAATACAACATAATGAAACAGAAATTCTCATCCTTAACCCCTAACTGATTTAACATTTAACATCCAACACATACTTCAACGTTTCCTTCTTTCCCCAACACAATGCAATCATATTTTTCAGTTCGATACCATCTCTACGATACACCAACTCTAGTATACTTCTTATGGATTACTCTCTGTGTTTCAAAGAGTATATACTGTACATGAGACAGTCAGACAGTCGAGAGGAGGCGTAGGTTTAGTTTGCGACCCTATCGTTCCGGGTGTATAGTGGAGGGTTTGAACACCGCAGGTGCGCGTACATACCTCTCTCTTCAGCAGAAATCAATCAGTGCCCCACTTCCTACCTATTCCTCATTTTTCTCCCGCCACCACCGCCACAACACCACCTGTTTATACCATCCCTATTCTTGATCACGCTAATCCAAACATTCAGGTCCCCAACATATCAATCTTGAAGCTGCTCCTACTCACACCCCATCTGGAGAACATCATTCAGTTTATCATCTCCAAAAAATCTGTACTGCGTCGTTCAAACGTTTTCCTCTCAGATGAATGCTTATTTCAACTGAACGATAAGGAGTCTTAAAAACCTAGATTTCGAAAGTAGAACCCCATTAGAAATTCTCCTCCTAGGTCCCCCATCTCGATCTTCATTTGCAGTCTTCATTAGGCCTTCTGTACCACAGGTCACACGTCATCAAATGTGCAACTCTTCTCCTTCCTCTTCATTCATTTTCCACACGAGTGCACGCGAGCAAACACCACATGTTCACACCTGATTCACGAGTTGACAGTATGAACTTGCAATTTCAAAAGATCTTCATCTTCAACGTTTATTCCTTTCCTCTTTGGTTTCAGTCACGAGCGAGGCAAAGTGCAAAGTTGTGCCGCTTTTCTTTAAATCAGATCGCATCAACTCTCTCCTCCTTTTCCTCCAACATTTAAATTCCTCTGACAATTCCATGTACCAATACGATTCATCAATTTCGCCGAAGATTAGAAGGCCGTTTACGTGCGCCGAGTCAGACCGCTTCCGAGCCGCTTGCATATAGCACATTCCTGGGCAAAGAAATAGATGCTAGTAGGGGCAGCCAACCCAAACTATCTACCGTTCCCTTAGTCGGCGTCCTACGACAGCGCGGACAATATCGATGTGGGAATTCCTTTCGTCCCCCACAACAACAGGGAATAATAGTGAGGTGTAGGGAGTCTGTAAAGTGGTTATCCAGAAGAGGGGTGTGTACTTTAAGTATGTGTATATGATAATATATATACATATATCTTATATTATGATATATAATATTATATATATTTATATTATATATATTATATATATGATAATATTTATATATCATATATATATATAAATATGATCATATATATATATATTATATATATATATATATATTATATTATAGTATATATATATAATATATTATATAATATATATATATATATTATATATTAATATGGTGTGTGGAGGAGAGCAGTAACTAATGTTAAGGGGAATGTAGGAAGGTATAAGGGAATTAGCCATATTCGAGTGGTTGTAGGGAAGGATAATGTTCTGGTAATTTGGTTTAAGAGTTCGTCCGAGTGACTGGAGGGAACTCGTTGGGCGAAGAAGAAAGGAGGTGCATTTAGAAGTGGTAGAGGATATGTGGATTCAATCTTTAAATTGAAGAAGGGGATGATGAGAAAAAAAATAAAATCGAAGAAAGAATAAATTTGTCTTTAGGTTTTATGGAGCAGGAATTAATAGAGAAGGCTTGATGGCAGAGGGTTAGTCTGATTTATTGTGTTGTGGGTAAAAGCTTAGTGAATGGAAGTTTAAAGTATGTATGGTGGTAGTTAAGCGTGTGTAAGAATAAATGGAGTTTGAAAAGTTTATTGGTTTAATTGTTTTTCGGAGTGAGGCAGGGATGTGTTGTTGTCTCCTTGGTTATTTTAATTTGTTATGGATGGGATGAAAGAATTAGAGGATAGAGTTAGAATGATGGAAATTGTTTAGATGTTTTTAAGAATGGAAGGAGGTAAAATATTTTTTTTAATTGTAAGCGGTATGAATTTGGTTTTTGTGTTCGAATATGAGGAAAGTTTTGAGCAGGATTGGTAAGGGGTTTGCAGGCTGTGTAAGGAAGGTTGGAAAGTAAACGTAGAGAGTAAGGTGATGGTGATGTTGGGTGGGTGAGGAGAGTCCGAGTTTTGGAAGTCATTATATGGTGAACAATTGAAGGAGTATCTGAATTTAAAATATTTAGGATATATGTTTGGTTAAAAGGGAACGGATGATGCAGAGTGTAGTGAGAAAGTGTGAATGGTAAAAAAGGTACGCCGTGAATTAATCTTGGGTTTAGATGTAAAGGGACGATTTCTTGAGTGCGCTAGGTTTTTTGGCGCTGGGGGTAAAGCATTTGTTATGTGTTAATAGTTTAGTGGTAAACCTATGGGATGGAATACTAGGTATAGATTTCAGATGCAATCTGTTCAGAGATTGATAATGCTTTCAGTTTATTAAGGCAGTGGAAAAAAAATTAATAAAATGAGGAATGAATACTATTAGAGATTGTGTATTTTGTAGAAAGCGAAAATGAGAGAAATTAAAACCTGAGTGATAATTGAGATGGTTTGTCATATGATAGAATGGATAATACGTCGCGTTGGTTAAGCGTTTATAGTGGTGAGTGTTTGGGAATTGACGAGAGACCAAAGAAAAGTGATTGAGTCAGTAAAAGAGAAATGTATGATGCGAGTTTGTCAGAGGCGCGAGAAAAAAGGTGCATAATGGGAGTAATGGTCTGGGTTTTATGAGGCGGGTATGGTTGTGGGCTTTACCCAGGGGATGAACCCCAATTGAACGATACACCACAGTGAGAGTTCGCCCACCGGCACGGCTGGGCGAAGCTCGCTAGGGTGGTTAAGTATTATTATACTACTTGTTTGAGGATAGCATTCGTAAATTTATTTTATTTTGGTTCTTTTTTTATTAACGGGTTTGATTTGCTATTACATTTTTTTTTTTTTATTCTTTTTATACTGTGTTTTTATTTTGTATTATTTTAACATATTAATTTTCTGAAAAAAACACTGAAATATTTTGTATTCATTGATTTTTGTTTCGTAGCAGATTCTCATTACTTGATGTGGAACATGAAAGATAAGATGAAGAAGACCTCGAAGCGGATGACGAACTCGATGAGAAAGAGATGAAAATGCCATAAGTGTACCTGTCAGTTAAAAAAAAGGAATTTGAAAAAAAATCAATGTTTGCATTTTTTAATTTACTTTTAAAAGCAAGAATCTGACATGCATTGATAGTGTTATATCGCTTAACCCAGGAAAGTTGAATATGGCCCGATCAACTGGGCAGTTATGAATGTAATTTTCAGTCGACTTTAAAACTTCATCTGCTGATGAAAAACAACTCAGATACAAAATTATTTTAAATGTTCCGAGTGTAGCTATACCCTTAATAAAGGAGGTTTTAAAAAAAAAAAAAAACACATGTTGACATAAAAATTTTATATTATTTTTAAATGTTCCGTGTGCAAAAACTGTGAGGTATAATATACAACAAACGGGAATCAATTTCAACCATCTTAACACTACAAATTTTTTAAAAATTATTCAAAAATGTCTGGTGTGCAACTATGAATGTAATGATAAATCAAACTTAAAAAAAGACAACACGTTAACACATATGAAAATAATGTTATACTTATTTCAAATTGTTCCGAGTGCAGGCTTGGATGTTATTCTAAAAAGACGGGAAGAGATTTAACATCACACTGTTAACTACATGCAATTGTTAATTATTTAATAATGTCTCTTAGTGATTTTGAATGTAATTATAAGGAAAGCTTAAAAATTCATATGTTAGCACATGCAAATGTCAAAATATTTAAATGTTTCTGAATGCAACTATGGATGTATTTTTAAGGAAAAATTATAAGATCACATATGTTTGTAACATGCAAATGTTTAAATTTAAAAATGTTCTGCCTGTGTTGCACTTGAATGGTGAATTCAAAGCAAACTTATAATTCACACATGTTTTAACACATGCAAATGTTTAAATTGTTTTAAAATGTTCCGAGTGTATGCTATGAGTGCTAATTATAAGGAAGCTTTAAAAGCACACATGTTATCCACATGCACATGTTAAATACACTATTTAATGTCCGGACATGTCGCTATGTGGATGATAATCTAAAGGAATTTAAATCCCAATGTTAACACTGCAAATGCGAATTATTTAAATGTTCGAGTGCGACTATGATTCTGTAATAAATTAAAAAGGAATCTTTAAAAAACACTGCTTTTGCAATGGCAAATTGTTTCTTAATCTTTTGGTGCAATTTTCTTTCTTCTGTATAGATTAATGAAATGAGTGTGAGAAGTGTGGAGTCTCTATTTAGCAAAAGAAATAAAAAAATTACAACCAGTATGAGATCTATACATTTTGCCATCTATTTGGTATTCGTTGTAATTTATCGTACGATTGAAGAGTTTTGGTGTGATGTTTACATACATAACTGGCGAGTGGTGGGTCAACATTTTATTGTGAGAAATGCCTCAGTTTGATTTACATGCTCCTAATCCGTTCCCCATCTCTGAAGTATAGTCTACTGAAGAAAGGTGGAAGAATGTAAAAGCGTGAAATCGTTTTACATTACGGCAATAGGAGTCACATTTGCTGTTCAGAAAAAGGAAATTTGACTATATGTTGCTGGTATGGAGTGAGCTTATGTGCTCCATCTATATTCGACTTCAGGCACCGTCGCCCTCTGCAAAGACTCCATTTATAATTGGAGTCATAGCAGTGGGAACGTAGTATGCCTCAATAATTATTGAGAAATACCTGTTCTGTCAATAATTATTGAGAGGCGTACTACGCTCCATCTAGTGGCCATTTGCACTGGTGGTGATTTCCATCTTTGATTATCTCCAATTCCTCTTCACGCTGTGATCACATTTGATTATGGAGATTTCTGATCACTGGGAGTATCTACCCTCTGCGATGTGCCTGATGTCGTCATTTCTAACCAAGACTGCGGCCCACTAGGTTCTATTGGGATTCACATACCCGTTCATGCGGAATCGGTGCATATTTATGTAGACGGCTCAAGGAGGGAGGGAGGGGTGAGTGCAGTGGCTATCCTTCCAGATTGCAATCTAACCCATTCTCCTCCTCTGTTCATCGACGTTTACAGCTGAATTGGTGGCGATGGTTCTAACGCTAAATAGTTATTGTCATTGATGCACAAAACACACACCCACACCATCTTCCCCGATTCAAATGGTGCCATCCTTGCGCTAAAAGCCCTACTAGAATCCTTCTGGTTTCTATTATTCAGAAGTTCCTGTTTGCTCCGTTCAGGCAAAAGGATGTGACTTTTTGTTAAGTCTCATCACATGTGGGCATCCAGGGAAACGAATAGGCTGATAAAGCAGCTTACCATGCTGCCTCCTAAAATAAAAATACAACCTGCATGTTATATCTTTCCGAGACCTTGCAATAAGGGTGCCTTCCTGTTACTGATTACCATTTTGTATAGATCGCACTTATTATTGAGCCTGTAAACTACGTAGTGTTAAGCCTCTCGTGCTGGGATGGACTTCCTTGTGTAGGCGGAGTTGCTACGGGGAAGTGATCCTGACTCTCGCGTATTGGCAATACCAATCTGCTACACGATTTATCTCATGGTAAGGGACAAAACCCCGTCCTTTCTATTCTGTGGTTCATTTGTCACTCTTTCCGTTTTCTCACACTGTTGGTTATCAGATGCACGTATATCCCTGACTTACATTGTGAACCACTCCATGATCGTCTTGCTTATTTATGATCAGAAACCACTCATTTTTTTGTCGATGTCGTCTTCGCTTTTCTGCAGAAACAGAATTTACTATTTATGATATAAATCCTTTTTATTCTTTTTTGCCAATCGTTTTTTCGTTCTAGGTGCCGTTCCTGATGTTGGTTTTCCACCACCGCAGTAACGCCGCTCATTTGTGTGCAGTGACTGCGCCTGTGAAAATTCTCATTATATATATATATATATATATATATATATATAAATATATAATATATATATATATATACATATAATATAAAATTATATATATATAAATATATATATATATATAATATATGATATATATATAGTAGATATATAATATATATATATATATAGCTAATATTGTATATATATAATAATATATTATATATATATATATATATATATTATATATTATACACTATTACTAACCACCATTTATCCACATGATCATATTACAACATGATTAAAGTACCATACGAGTAGTAGGGTTGTCTGTAAGACATCCCTACTACTCATATCCCTGTGTGTGGGGGAGAAAGAATTGCCCACATCGTATGTCCTGCGTGTCGTAGAAGGCGACTAAGGGACGGTGGTAGTTGGGTTGGCTGGCCACTACCCACCTATCTCTTGCTAGAATGCTGATGCATGCCTCGTAGGATGTCGTGCTGATCGCCGTAAACACCTTCGTAATTTCGGCGAAAATTGAGAATTATGGGTCACATGGAATGTCAGAGGACATAATATGTTGAGAAGAGGTGATGATTAATTAAAAGGGCAATTTATTTGCTTCGCTGATTGACTGAGAACAATATGCATGAAAGTGAAATAATGAAAATGACTGAGTGGTGTAAAGAGGTAAAAAATGTGTGCTAGCGATGTGGAAGGAGAGATGAGAGAGGAAGAGAAGGAGTTGCCAATTTTGGGAAATAGTACATCTGGACGAAAAAGCTATGGAGTAACTTTGTGGAGAAGAGAAAAAATGTGATCCTAGAAGTCATAATGTTAGAAATGTAAGTATAAAGTCAAGCTAGAATTGTATTGGCTAGACGGTATGGTCACGATCTGAGCAAAAACGTGAAAAGAGAGAGTACGATTTTTGGATATAAATCTAGAATGATGATCTGAAAAATGGAGATGCAGTAGGACTTCAAATATGATAGTTGGGGACCTGAATGGTTGATAGGTGATCAAAAAAAAAGAGGGATATAACACTGTTTTGGAGATTTGTTTGCGAAAAAATGAGAAACAATAGTAAGGTGATTGAGTTGCTAGTTAAGAAATGAGATGTAAATTAGTTGTAAAAAAATACTTCCTTAAGAAAATGAGATTGAAAGTTTGTATATCCATTACAGTGTGTATATTTATTTTTAATTTTACTTATAAGTTCTCATTCACTATTCTCTAGCAACAGATGATAGTCGAAGTTATAAAAATTATGATTTTGATTATTTCGTGGATAGGTGTTGGATTTTAAGTAATTTAAGATTTGTGTTGATTAGTATTTTTGTTTGTATGTATATTATCATTTTACTTAGGTTTGCATTAAAATATCGGATTTATTTATTTGTTTCTAATTGTAAAAATTAAAGTTTAATGAGGTAGTGTGTTACTTGTGATGTTCGATAGAGAAGTTAGGTATACAGAAAGAGTACGTATTATGATGTGGTAAAACTTTAGAGATGAAGTTAAGTGTAAGCATATACAAATAAGGCACAGTATTGTAAGACGCTCGGCTAGGTAGTATATCTTTGTGTGTCATTGATATTTTTAATGAAATGAGTTGGAACAAGTGATATATATATCTATATATATGTATATGCAAATGATTATGGAGTAATAACGTTTTATTATCTATATATATATATGTGTATGTGCTAAAATATATATATAGATAATCTATCTATATTGATTTATGAGTGTAAGAGGCAAATAAGAGAATTTAATCAAAACGAGAAAAGCAGCTGGTTGAGATTACTGAAAAGCAAAATGAGATATATATATATATATAATATGCTAATATGAAGATTTTAATCGAAAGGAAAAAAGACAATACATAAAAGGGCAAAGAACAAAATATAGTAAAATGCAACAGTGATATAATTTATTATATGATATATCATGATATCGATATTTTGGGCTCAATATATCTTTCAATTTCTTTAAAAGATAAGTAATAAATATATAATCCTATTAATATTATATATATAAATTATATATAATATCTTTTGTAAATCTGGTTTTTGACCATATTATTTCATCTATTTTATTCCCTTTTTCCTTTGAGTCTTCTATCTTCAAGCCATCATTAAGGTATATTACATACATTATTTTTATGAGTATTATTAAAAGAGTATAATGTTTGGGTTTGATGGTATAAGAAGAATTAAGTATTTTGAGAGACCTCTATATATCATAAAGAAAACTAAATAGGAAACTACGCGTGAAAAGAGTTAATGAACAAGAATCGTAAATTCATCAATTGTAAATAGTATGAAAATTTGATCTTGGTGTTAATTGTATTGAAATGATCAAAGCGAAGACTGTGAGCTATAATAAGTAATTATGAATCTTGGATATGAGATAGTTGTGAGTTAAATTTGACTTAATTATAATTATGATTATAAGTAATTATAAATATTAGATTGTCCCAACAATAATGAAGTAAATAGAACTAAGTATAATAATAAATATATATTAAATTAATATAAAAATAATTATAAAATATAATTATAAATAATAAATAATAAATTATAATATAAATAATAATCATAAATGCATTAAAGCGATACTACCCAATGTTAAATTTCGTTAAAAGTGTAACACAAACACGAGAGTAATTAAATAATATAAATAATATCATAATAATAAAATAATAGAGTAGATAATAATAATAATAAAATAATATAAAGTAATGTAGTAATCTACTGGTGATAGATATTATAATAAGTAACAGAAGATATGTAGTATAGTGATTATAAGTAGTTTTATATAGGATAAATATTAATAATATAAAGATTTATTATTATTAAATATATATATCTATAATAAACTTACAACTAATTCATGTATAAGTAAGTATATCTGCCTAATTTTTAGGTACAATACAATAAAAAATGAGTGAGGTAAATATATAATTAATAAAAATATAATAATATATAATATATAAATATAATAATAACGCTAATACTGGTAATAATTATATATATATTTTTGGTATGTGGGTTATAATTAATAATAATAATAATAAATTATATATGTATGGTTACGGGGGTAGTGAAGTATATATATAATAATATATAATAAGATATATTGTTACAATATATAGGTTTTACTAATGGCTTTTATATATCTGTTATTTTCTTTTATTTTTATTTTAATTATTAATTATTTTTTTAATTATTTGTAATTTTTTAAGGGTTTATTTTAGATGGTATTCTGTTATTATTCATTATTATTGTATTAAGCTATGAAGTGTTTTTATTATGTATTTATCAATATATAATTAATTTACTTTTTATATCTAAATTAATATTCTGATTTTCAATTGATTGAGAAATATATTGTATTTTACGAGAATTGAAGTATAGATTAATATTAGATGATTTTGATGTAATGAAGAGATTTTAGAGAACTCACTGAGTCAGTAATATCGGACAGCAATCATATGGGCACTAATTAATTTGTATTGATTTTATGTCATGAAAAATGTTTCGTTTTCCGTTAAGAAAATTATTGACATTGTTAAACACAATCTCATATTTTTATTATTTATAAATTTTTATATGTGAATTATTCAATCATTATTATATTATTAATTATTTATTTTTTTATGATATAAAATAATTATTTATTTTTGATATTTTTATTAGTGGTCTTGTTACTGTTATTGTCATTATTGTTATTTCATTTATTTAAATGTCATTACTTATTTTTAGTTTATTGTTAATTGGTATTTCGCGGAATAGCGTAGGTATCATTTCTAAAGAAAATAAATTATATTAATATTAATAATTCTAATTTAAATTATAATTAATAGAATGTTAAATTAAAATAGATTTCAACAATTGTTTCTATATTTATTTGAAATATCGAGTAAGTATTTTGAATAAATATTGTTATTAAATGATAATAAATATATATGATAGAGCTGTATAGTAACAGTGTAGGGTGTATATTAATAGTTTATAAAATTATATGTGTATATATTATAATATATATATATTAGGTTATTATATATTATATATATACGGTAGATTATTATATATTTATAATAATATTATATAGAAATATGAAGACCTTTATTTTATAGACTAGAATAATAATGAATATATAGTATTATTTAAGTCTAAAATAGAAATTCTCCTAATTAATATTGTAGGATTATATTAATATTAAAGTATCGGTATATTATTATGGTTATAATTAATATTATTATTAACGGTGGTAATTATTTATAAATAACAGGTATTTTTTTATTAATAGTCTCCTATATTAATATAAGTTATTGGTTCATACTCATAATATGTAGAATACCGGAGGTCATTGATTGTGTTGTGTTTAAAATTTGTTATAGTGTTTATAACTCTTAACTCAATTGTAAGTTTTTTTCTATATATGCTGAAAATCTTTTGTTATAAATCTTTTATTATATTGGAACTATAATTCATCTTATAAACTTTTTCAACTGATCATTTTTTAATAATTTTAACACAAGCAACTTGACAAGATGGATTTTTCTTCTGAATAATTTGCGAATAAAATATTATTAGTTTTTGAAAATAAGCCAATAATATTATAAGATTTGTTTGCTGATTGAAGGGAAATTCAATGGAATGAGTTTCAGTTGATGTCGAATATTTATAAATTATCACTTGGAAATCACAGTATTGTTAATTATTAAAAACTTACATATCTTGATGTATTATTTCGTTGTACAGATGAAAATATAAGTAATGTTATTGATTATCGTATTTATTTGCAATAATTAATTGTTTTTTTTCATGTTGGAATGTCAATGTATATAGATCTTCTGTTGTTTTTCTAACCAAAAACCATTTTATACTAAACTTAGAATATTAGTGGAAATGTATTTAATCATTTTACTAACAGTGGAGATAATTTAGATAATGCTTGATAAATTTTACCCAAGATTTATCAGATTTGTCTACTGTTGTCTCAAAGACATAGGCATATTGATTGGTTTGCTGCGCGAAATTTTTCATGTTATTCTTAAGAAATCTTTCTAGGCAGGTCTCAGTCCTTGAATAAGGCTATTGCATGACACAGCTTAAAAACTAGAAATTAAGACTCCACAATTTCAGATTTTACTTAATTCTCGTTTTAAAATGGTTTGACATAATTGTGGAGGATTAGTGTAGTAATTAATTTAGATATATAGTGGTAGTTGTGAGGTTAGTTGTAATAGGTTGAGGTTAGGTTAGTGTTAGTTCTTAGGTCATAAGTATTATTCAGTTAGTTAGGTTAGGTAGTAGATTGTTAGGTTAGGGGACAACTTGTAGTTTTTAACAGTCATTACATAAACCTTTTTCTGGCCATCTCCAGGCCATATATTATATTATCCATTTTTTTAAATTTCTTCCCTTTCCCTATTCTTGGCACTTAAATTTAGATCTGATAATAATAGAAAGGAGTATGCTGTTATTTGGAATGCAGCTGCAAGAAATATATACGGGAGCGATAAAACCAATAAATGTTTAATTATGTTAAGATATTTTTTGTATGTTCGCTAAATTAATTCGCTCCTTAATTTTTGAATTTTTTATTGGAGAATAATAAATTTATTAATTGATTAAATTTTGTTTCCATTTTATTGAAAATTCCTTTATATAAATATTATAGATATATTTAATTTAAAATATTATATCTATAGGTATATAGGTACATTATTTACTTTCATACTTTATATATTATATTATTTATATATATATATAATATATATTATATTATATAATTATATTTTAGTTTATAAATATTAACCTCAATATTTAGTATAGTTATGTATAGTATATATGTACGTAATATCTATAATAGTGATAATATTAATAGAGTGTTGCAACAGTTCGACTGCTCTTATTGATTGAGTTATTAAATTGTTGAGCTTTTTATTATTATATATATAGTATTAATATATTATAATATAATTTTTATATTAATATAAATTAAATATAGGCTATAAGTATTATTAAATAACACTAAATATTAAAGATGAAATAAATATAATAGTAATGTGTATATATATATATTCAATGATAATTTTTTGTATTTAATTCACTGTGATAATACTCCAGCGACTATTCTCACATAGACTATACCCTACGCATTTATGCAATATAATATAAATCCTAGTATAATATTGTTGCATACTCTGTATAAATATATATTGCCTGCCATTGGTCTAGTACATATCTACTTTTCTTTTCTTAATGTTGATCCTTCCGATTATCGTTTATTACTGTTAGATATTGTGTTTTATTAATATTTTTTGCTAGTATTCATATCTTTGTTGAGTATATATTTGATGTAGCAGTAATTTTTAAGTGAATTTACGATATATTATTTTAAATTAATTTTAGATTGAGTCTGGTTAGTGTGATATAAGGGAATTTGTTACTATAAGAGATTGCAGAGTTTAATAGTATTAATTTGTATAGATAAGTGTTGATTAAAATCGTACTAGTTTATATTATTATTCTCTGGTGCAATTAAATGCGTTGCTTGCGGTAATGTAAAGGACTAAGTCTTGATTAAGCGCTAAGGTCCTACATGAGGGTATGTACCTGTGATTAATATTATTGTAGTAACTATGTCGGAATTAATATATATAATAGATCTCTAAGAGGCATCTTATATTTTCAGTCAGGACACACCTAAGCTGTATGTGTCGTATGTGTGTTGTGTAGAGTATATGATTAAAATTATATTAAAATGAGGAATTGAACTTTTATTATGAGTAGATGATGTTTGGGTTTACTTTTTTATCTATAACGGTATATTATAATTTTTTGTATATTAAAGTGATTTAACATTTTCATCAATTTTTTTTTTTTTTTTGTTTTTTTTTTTTTTTATACTTTTTATTACTTATTTTGTTTGTCATATTTGTTGTTGAATTAGAATAGTGTTAACATATATGGACTGAAAAACGCTGTTAGAGAGTAAGATATGTTGATATTCATTGTTATGAGATAAATATTATAAATGTTCCGTAATAATGTTGCAGTGTACGAGATATTATCAGTGTTTACTGTACGGTGCGATGTGAACTTGGATAGAGGAAGATAAAGATGAGAGACTAAGACAGATAGCGTGAGATAAAGGTCTTCAAAGTAAACGTCGGGGACGTTCCTCAAAGACATCATAAAGGACGAGGAATGTATAGTGTGAGTGTGTTTGGGAACGTACACGCACCAGCTGGGAGACCGAAAGAAAAATAGTGTTTCGGGTGTAAAAAAAAAAAAATAAAATGTGTGATTTTGCGATGAAAGAGAAGAGAAATGTGAGCAGTTGTCTAACAGAGAGCTTGGAGAATTAGTAAGGTTGCATGTGCAAATTAGGAGTGAGGAATTGGCGGGTTTGTTATTGGGGCATTTTGTTGTTCCACCTGGGTCTCAATGGAATTATGAACCCTCTTTACATTGACACGAGCTTTACTTCATAGTAAGATAGGGCACTCGTATCGCACGTCCCATGACCAGCTCTTAGGGTTGATTTTCTGTCTTGTATGACGATTGTTTTAACACTAATTAATAGCGTAACAGAGGGGGCAAGGTAAGGCTGGCTTTGCGTTTCGACATTTGTCATATTCTTCCTATCTTGCTAATTTGCTTTTCAGAGCTTGTAGCGCACCCTACTTCCCAGATCTTGTGAAAAGAAGACGGTAGGTATAAAGAATAATAGTTTCATATTCTAAGTATCATAATATATAATAAATAATATATATAATATAAAGTTATAGTTCCTTATAATATTATGGCGATATATAAATATACGTAATATAAGTATATTAATATATATTATAATATATCTAATATATATTTACTAAATTAAATAGATAGAATTAAAATAAATTTATCATTAAAATTAGAAAATCAATTGTATGCACGTATGTATATACTATTATATATTATATATATATATATAATATCACTGCAGTTTTATATTATAATATTATATATTATATATGTTAATGTTAATATGTATTTATTCAATATTCCTAAATACTTTAGGTAATAATATTAGAATAAAAATTTACAATTATATATTACTGATGTCATAATAAATTCATTTCTACAACGTTTATTTGTTTTGTGATTTAGTGGTTATTTGAGTTTTAAATGTTAAAATTATTTAATATTTTACAAGTAATAATTGATAATATAAAATTTGGGGCGATCACCTTTGGAATCCTCAAAATTATTTGATAAATTAGTCTCGGTATGTACCAATGTTGGGATCCACTTTGATGAGTATTATATAATCATAAAGCAAGTACTTAAAATTAACACAATCTTAACACATACAAATTTAATAAATTATTCAAATGTTCTGAGTATGGGGTTTTAAATGTTAATGATAAATCAATTTTAAAGGTAAAACACACGTTATATACACATTGAAAAATAAATGTTATATTATTTAAATGTCGAGATGCATATATATGATTATTACAAATAAAAGAGATTTCCTTAAAAGTGTAGAGATTCTAGTTGGTATTAGACCATATTTTGTAATTAATGAATGAGCTATTATCTTAATAAAAAGGAGCATTTTTAACTGAAATTTGATAATATTTGAATTAAAAAATTATTATATATATAAATAGGTGTTAATACGTTAACTATTGTCACGAAAAAAACATCACAGATGATATTCCATTGCAATATAAAATACACATATTTAGTAACAGCAAAATGTGATGTCAAATGATTTAAACATGATAATAACACTGTAATGTCCAACACTCGAAAAAGTTCGACTGCGTTTTTCACAATATCTAGAAAAGAGTACACCAATAAAAACTCGTATCTAGATATATTTGTAAAACACCCATTTCAATACAGTTAAATTAAATTATAGTCATTTGTTGAATTGTATAAGTAATGGAAATGGTAAGAGATCAAATTTAGATAAAATTTCATTTCTAATTTTTTTCTAATTAACACAACGTATTTAAAATGAACACAACTGTGCAATAATTAATGCGTGCGATACAGAATTGAATGAAAATATTGACATCTGTATAATAGACGAGTAGAGTTGCACGCAGAGTGTGAGAACTTCAAGTGAGAGTATTTAACAATTTTGATAAAGCAATCTCCAAGACAGGAAGCTTAGCAAGCAAACATAGTTCCTCCATGAGTCATCATGTGTATAAACTATTTTAGACAATTTCTCTTGAAATTTTGTAGCTATGCAGGACACTGGTTCAAAATCTTATGTAGAAAGGAAATTTAAAATCACACATGTTAACCATGCAAATGCTAAATTATTTAAAATGTTCGAGTGCGACTATGATTGTAATCAGAGAATAAAGTAGAATCTCTCTGTATATACAATTATGCACAAAGAAAACATGCTTTTGCATGCAAAATTGTCTCATTAGACCTCATTTTAATTTGCTGCGGGAAACTTTCTTCACATCTTGTGATGCAGTTTATATATTAAGAAACACTAAGGATGGTGTTTGCAGAAGAAGGTGACCCCACAAGGTGAAGAATATTTCTTCACACTCTGCAACAATATAATAAAATTATTATGTCAGATCATATGCGCGATGAAATAGCACGCGAAGGTCCCTACATACAAGTGTTCTTTGCCATCTATGTTATTCTGCTATTCCTCGTCCTCGATGTCAATCTATCACCGGTTACCAGAGTCTGAAGAGTTATGTAGGAGAGTGAGCTAGTTGATAGTTTTCAAATATACAATTAACTATCTGGCACGCAATGCTAAGAGTGCGGACAACATTGTACAGACTGTTGAGTGTATCGGTCGGACAAGTGTCCGTCAGTTTGAATTGATTTAAATACCATGCTTCCTACAATGCACGTCTTCCCCATCTCTTGAAGTTATAGTCTACTGAAGAAAGGTGGAAGAATTGAGAGTGTAGTTAAAGCAATGGACGCTGTTCTCGAAGATCAGGTTTTGTAACATTCTAAGTCTCATGTTTCAAATGAGGAAGACGTTATTGCACTCTCCTGTTCACAGAAAAAACATATCTGGAACACTAGTTAATGCACTCTTCACTATGTTGCTGTGTATAGAGTAGAGAGAATAGAGCTTATCCTATCAGAGATGTCTCTCGACCACCTCACTAACTATTTCAAACTTGGATACAACTCAGGCCTCGCCCTCTGCAAAGGACTCCATTATATTAATTGGTTGAGTGGGCGGCAGTTTCATAGCAGCACTGGTGATTAGACAGCGTTAGTGATGCCCATTTCTTATATCTGAAGGACCAACTTACCATTGTGGTATTGTTGTGGAAGCTTCGATATGTGCCAATAGATATTCTTCACGTATGCAAGATAACACTACTGTGCCTCATCGCCCATCTGTAGAACAATTATTTTCTGCGTCAAATTGTGTTGACATTGTTCGTGCACATATCTTTCGGTGTGTTGCATCCATCGCACTGAAATGCTACCTCTTTGCCAAGTCTAAAATTGATTCTATCTCCAATTCCTGTTACTACAGCGCCCTCACTGCACTCACATTGTGTGAAGATTATGAGATTTCTGATTCAGCTTGAGAGTAAGGGAGTAACAGTACATACCCTGATTTTTGCACTGAGTGATACCCTGACTAAAGATCTGTATACTGTCGGTGCTTAGCTCTGCAAACTCCTAAGACCTTGCGGCCCACTAGGTTCTAACTTTAGTGTGGTGGTATGGACTGTCTTCCATCACAGCTACACTTACCCTCTGTCATGAGGACTTCCGTTCACATCTGGATTCTGGAGGTTACTTTGCGAGGTCGCATCACCTTATGGTTAGACTCGCCTCAAGGAATTAGGTAAGTTTTTAAGAGACTTCCATTGGTGGTGCAAGCTAAGACCGTTGAATGGATGGGAACGTGCACAAAGTGGCTATCGCCATTCCAGAGTGTTGCACAGCCACTGTCGTAATGACCCCATTACTCCTCCGGTTCTTATGTATGCATTACACCCTTAACCGTTCTATTAACAGACGCAGATAGGCTGCCTACTAATGAATTGGTATTTACGTTATGGTACGACTACACTGCTAACTCAATTATAGTCAATGATGCAACACAACACACACCGCGAACCACTCTAATCATTTCATCTTCCTATCTTCGGCATGCTTACAATTCATTTTGAAAAATATGAGCAACACTTGAATACAGAACTTGACGCGACACGACTAGTATATGTATAAATGAAGCCGAGATTACGGAACAGTAAAGAGTAACAGGTAGGAAAACCTTTTCCTACGGATATATTTGTGCGTTATTATTAAGGTTTTTTGAATTGTTGCACGGATATCATGCATAGGAAATATTCAAGATTATGTCGACACCTAAGTTTTCCACTTCACTTTGTTTCTTGGAAAAACAGCGTTTTCGGTAATGTTTATTGACCACATATATTATACATTTATGCAAGGAATATCAACTAAAATTTTTTTCGGCAAAATTAACCATAAAAAAATAAGCTAGTATAATATAATATATAATTAACGTATCATATTATATATAATATACTAATAATAATTATATAATTTATATAATGATATATAAATCCTTCTGGGTTTTACTATTTATTATCTAAAAGTATCCTGTTTAGACTCCGCTTCATGAGCAAAAGGATGTGACTTTTTATTAAGTCTCATCACATGTGTAGCATTTACAGTTAGGAAACGAATATATAGGATTTTAAAAGCTTAAGTATATTATACTTTAAATACAATTAGCTACTCCCTTAAAAATAAAAGAAACAATCCTGATATAGCAATGTTATATATCTTATTCCGAGTAACCTTGCAATAATAGGGTGTACTTACTTCACTGTTACTGTATTATATATATATATATTAATACCATGTTTGTTATAGATTCTAGCTAACTTATAATTATTGAAGCTCATTATAAAACTACGTTAAGTGTAAAGCCTCTACTGATTAT